>QVNV01003741.1:0-36918 GCA_014825455.1 Pseudomyrmex pallidus
GGTCAATATTAAGATTTAGTACACAGACTGGCGTATGGACCAATCATTAGGGTCTACGAAGCCATAAATGCGAAGAAGAAGAAGAAGAAGAAATAATTTCTAGAAAGAATCAGTGCTCGAAATTACCGGAGTTCTACTGTAGTCTCTTTCGCAATTGTAACCGCGCACCAAGAACACTTTGTAGAAGAACAGTGAATAAAATTTTTTAATTGTGGTGTTAAATTCAGTGCCGTTCTATAACCCTGGCCAACAGTGCTCTTCAACATAAGCTCGAATCGTTACACGAAGTTACGATGATGTGTCGTTTTTAAAAATCTAATTGTAAGTATCACTGGTTGTACGGAGGTTGTCAATGTTAAACAACGACGCCGCTCGTTTCCGCGCGCAGCTCGGCAGCGGTTATTAGCTTCTCTCATTCAGAAAGACCGACAACACAAACGCGGATACACGCGACGTCTCCTCATCGCCATATGTCCTCTCGCGCCATTAATGAGAATCGATAAACCGGATTTTTCGCCGATGAAAACCGGGCGCGCTCCGCGCGTTGCGTTTGAACACGGACGGATGCGCGGATTCACAGACGCTATCTCGCGCCGCACACAGATCAAACGTATTTGACCACACCTCTGCGGCTTTTCCGATCCGCTCGTGGCCAGTGGATTGTGCGATGCTTTTTTTTTTTTTTTCTTCTTTTTCTACGGCAACAAACGCTACTGCTAATGGGAAAGCATCACGTAATTGAATGGTCTTCGCTGAGAAACACACAAACGCGCGAGCTTCGGCCTGCTGCATTATTATTTGAATTGGATAACCTTATCACGTATAACAACAAAACTCAACGCGCCCGCTGTTTCGCTTGAGAATATGAAATTTGAAACTCGCGCTTTCAGAATGCAGAAAGAACTTGAATATTTTCTGTGTGAAACGGGATTATACACAATGTACATATAATTACATTACATTTTACTGCGTAAGAAGCTTATGAGATCATTACGTACACACACGCACATACGCTTGTAGAAAAAATATTTTTATTTCACTCTGTGTTTAAATCTTGTAGCAATTATACACACGGTATCATCAGAATAATGTGCGTGTAAATTGTGCCGTACTTTAAAAATCGTTCTATTTTGAAAATAAAAAAATCGAATTTTTTTATTCTCAAGAAAGCGCCAGTAGGCAAAATACATTACTTGCATGTTACGCATATGTGAGAAATTGCAAAGAGATGTTGGAGAGAGAGAGAGAGAAAGAGAGAGACAGAAGACACAGGAAGGTGGAAAAGGACAAACTAGTGAAAAGCGCGATCCAGCCGATGGAAACCTTTCAGGGTGGAAAAGTTCCTGTTCTCGCAAAAGGCGCGCTTACTCGCGAGCGAACCGACAATCTCACTATTTCTCGTTTACGAGACGAAAAACCGCACCGCACGGCTACACTCAACATGGCTCGAGTTCGAGTAATTCCGGATTCTTCCTCCGCCCTCTCTCTGTTGCGCTGTGACGTAAATTTTCGTTTATACGTTAAAAGCACGGCCGGAAAATTCAATTTTACCTCAGAGGCGCCGCCGCTAATTGGAAGACACGTTAGGGGAACGTCAATAACGAATGCACGCGTCCTCGCATTTATCGCCTCCGACGTCCAATGATGAAACTAATTGAAAAAGCGCTATCAATCGCATTAAAAAGAACATCTCACGGGCTCGAAAACTGAACGCGACAGGACACTCGGAAATAGGAAGAAAAAAAAACAAATCAAAAGAACATTTTACACAGAATATCGCGACTCGATTTAGACAAAGTGTTGTAACGATATTTCGCGAAGAAAAACAATGACATATTCTTGTCTCATTTCAACGCCGGGATTTTCGATCCGCGCGCGTTGTTGCGGCGGTTGTTTTTTTTAAATAAACGAAGTTATTTAAAAAAAAAACGGAGTTCAAATCTTATTTCGTGGCGTATTGAACGTATTTAATCATGTAACGGCTATTTACATGCAATAAGATTGTTACTTTTGGAAGAGCTTCCTGAGGAAGTCGGCAGCGACATTTCTCATTGAATCTCGTTCTCATTGAATCGGACGAAATTGCAATGCAAAGCAATCGTTCGAGAGAGGGACCGATAGCGACCGGTCGGTCGTCGGTGAGAGGAAGTTCCGCGAGAGAGTCACGGATTTATCGGACAAATTCCGAGTAAGCTATGTGTCAGAACATGGGGACTCTCTGAAAGTAGATAAACGTCTGATACATCACCTCGCCCGATATCTCTCCCTCGGTCGGGTCCCCGGCAGTCGCGTCTTGATTGCTTCGAGGAGCCCCGAAGCGAAATTATTCGAGAGATCCCTAATGTTCCAGGGTGTTTCGCAAAATACGACGCGACGCCCGGAGGAATTTATAACCGTGTATAACTCCGTCGAATTCAAATTTCGCGAAGCTATGAATATGAATGCGGAGAAAATAATAAATCTGGCTATTGTTTCGTGGCGACGGAAATGCCAGAAATAAGAGTGCATTTTTTTTTTCAGATTCATGTAACAAAAAACTTTCAAGAGATAAACTTGTAAACTTTTGTCGCAATTCCATTTTTTTTTTTTTTAATACATACATGCAAATTTTGAATAAATTTAAGAAATGCATATATGTATATTTAGATTTTAATAATTATTAGCCGCGTTGAGAATTTGAAAATACAACGAATTACCGTCGCAACAGCAAATAATAAGAAATGCAGTCGCGAACCCCGCGTTTCCGTCCGCGCAGAAGACGGCACTGTTCTCTGCGCACGTCTAGGTGGATATCGAAGATCGTGTCTTTTTCTCGATCGAGTAATTCCGACGGCGCCCGCCCTGCCCACATTCGACGAAATATCCGGGAGCGCTGATTCTTCCTTCTTCGGTTGATATCGCGGCGAAAAATCAGTTTATCCAGACACGCTCCAATTTTCTCTGCGCGGTCTATACCAAATAGGAGCACATGTCCGTCAAGTTATCCTTAAAAAAAAAAAACACCTCCCGCATCTATATAAAAGTTAAGTGCTAATTAAGTGCGCTATTAAGGTGAGGGGGAGGGGGCTAACTTAATATAAATTAGTAGCACGTGTTACAGTTGCAGACGGACACGAATGGACGATGAAAGATGCAGACACAGGATCACATCTTTCATCAGACACAATAGTACAATTCCGTCAACATTCTCCTTCACTGGAGAACATTTTTCGTTGCTCGCGTATTTCTGAATGTTTCTTTTTTTTTCCTAAACGAAATGATTTTTGTAAATTCAGAGAAATTTATATATAAGAATTTCTTTTTCGCGTGAAAGAAATATATCGTGCAGTGAGAGTGCGCGCAAGGGAGTGCAATATATAATCCGCGCAGAGAGAACTTTTGTATGCAATTCTTCCGGAGGAAGTTTTAAAGAAATTTGTAAACGCGACAGATTATCGATGCTCGGCGAAAGTGATTTTTCTTACGACGTCGACGCGGGGATTACCTTCGACGCGATGTAAGTGTAAAACGCTGTCAAGCATTTTTTTCTCGAAGCAATTCCCGAAAGTTTCTTGCGAATTTATTATAATTTCTCTTCGCTCTCTCTCTCTGTGCTAAAAAAAAAAAAGTTTTCGCGACGTTCGAAGAAAAAATCTCGAGAAAAAGTTTGCAAACACAAAATTTTGACTTTTAATTCCAAGGGAATGAGCGTGAGAGATGTTTGCGATCGTCAAGTTCACATCTGCATTACTTGTCACAGAAAAAAATAATGATTGCGCGATCTAAATACACCTAATTCATCGATGCGGTCACTCGAAGGTGTGACCGCATCGATGAACGCTATAGAGATGGACAGATTGTGCGCATTAAGTAAACGCTATTCCTCGGGTTGTGTTAAAAAAAAAAAAAAAAACGTTCCGCGCGACATTGCGCAAGTCACACACGCGAACAATGGAACATTCTGGACCCCACCCACATCGCACAGGTAACGTACGAAGACGTATTGTTCGCGAAAATCGCAAGGACTGTTTCTTATTAACAGTCTGACTGCATCGACGAGAAAGAATCAGATCTCTCCGAGATAAAAACTTTAATGCGCATTCCGCGCGCGCTTCCATCATTGTTGAATCATCGTGAATTCGCGATTGCGCAAGCCTTTTCTCTCGTCGTAAATTAATTCCAGGATATATTTTATCAATTCCACGAAGATATAATTGTTTAATTGTATTGTAATTATCAAACAATTGTTAAATGTCGCGATATAAATATTTGTTTCGAAATTTTACACGTACGATATCTTACCGTACGTATCTTTTTTTGAAGAGGGGGAAAACATATCGAATGAAAATTTTATTACAACAAATTTGAGCTTACGATAGTGTCTAATTAACAGAGAGAGAATTTATGAGATCGATGGAAGTCAATGCTGAGTGTGCAAATATTTTTAACTAAGTATTAAAGTCGATACGAGCCGGAGATGCGGTAGATTGTATACATTTATTTGCTTTAAACGTGCAAATTAATAAACACAGAAATTCGAATTAAATTTAAATCGAAAATTGACATTGCTGGTTGCTCGGTTTCTCATATATGCGGAAATACCCAATTTATTCTCTCGTGGGAATTAAAAAAAATCCACTACAAAAAAGACACTTTAGCCAGGAATCGAACTCCCGTATTCCGCGTAGGAAAATTTAAATTGCTGTAATATAGTTTTAAACGTTTTAAATTAATACATTGATTCAGAAATTGAAATTCATTTCAATGATTGATTTGAAAATTTGCCTATGCTTAACGAGATTTTTCGTTAACAGATCAAAGCGCAGGTGCAAGTCGATGAAGTGTGAAAACTACTCTTTGTTTACGCAAAGGATGATGCGTGCGTGCGTGTGTGTATATATGTGTATACACACAAAGATGATATATGTATATCAATAAAAGTAATTCTCTAATATGACAATATCGGTAACAACTGTGAGGATCGGCACTATTGAATGTCCAAGATTTACGGTTTTCACAAGTTTTTGATCGCGAATTCGCGGCGAATAAAACACTCGCGTCGGGTAAAAAGCTGGAAAAAATGAGAGGCGGATGGGATGGAAAGGAAAAAAAAAAAAAAATGAGAGGTTTACACGAAAGAGGCTCTGTGACCGGTGGTCTCTCGAGATAACGGATTGCTCAAACATTTGCATCATCGCCGTTGGCAACGAATCCGGTCTCTCGCGCAGTTGATCTCGCGCGCGCTACATCCCGAGAGGAAAAAAAAATATTAATTTCCAGAAAAAAAGAAGGTACACAAAGATTAATGAACGAGTTTTTTTTTTCTGTCAATTAGGGAAAGGGACGGGGAAGAAAATGTTGTTGCGTCCCACACAAAGTGTCGCGCAATTAACACGACGTGCTTTTGGAATCGTGCGATTGGAACTGACAACGAATATCGAGTTGCCCGCAGCCTGTCCGCCGCGTGTTATCGCCGACACGTCCTCGATTTGCTGAGAAAGACGGAAAGCGGAAAAGCGCGAGGAGGAGAAGAAAGAAGTTTTCGAGAGTCGAATCACTTGATTGTTTGATATGCGAACTTGATTCACGGGATAAAAGCTCTGCTTTTCCGCGCATCAAAGAGCGACGTCTGATATCTTTCCGATTTGTACGCAAATTCAGACAATGCAATTTCTTCTTCGTCTTTTCTCGCACAAAGCATTCTTCCCGCCGTCATTCTCACGTGCATATGATTTTATCGCTAAAAGCGTTAAGTATGTACACACGAAGATTTGCCTTCGCCGCTAAGTGGTTTTATCGCTGATCTACCTCGACATTTCAATTAATTATTAAACGTCGCCCTACGGCTCTTGCGTTTCGTTACATAATTACAACTGTGAATTATACTCCGCGCCAACGCAAGGATACGCGCGCAAAGTCCTCTTGCAGTTTCCAATTTTGCTCGCGACGAGTCATTAATCAGGAAGCTGTTTCGTGCTATTCTCCCTCCCTCCCTCCCTCCCTCTCTCTCTCTCTCTTTTTCTCTTTCTCGCGCTTATCACAGCTAGACGTTCCAAGTAGTAGTTTCTGCATTCTCCCCGGAGACCTCGATTTCAGAGCTAATTACAAATATCATTACGAAGAAATCTATAATGGATCGCTCCAATTACAGTTTACGCGATCGCGTACGTATACACACGTCCGTTCGTATTAACCGCAATCTTGATCGTGCAACTTCGCGAGCTGTGTAATGCGAGGAAAACGTTTTTTTTTTTTTTCCGCCGAGCCTTTCGCCGCGCTTTACAACACGCGCCTCTGGCAACCGTGAAATATCGTAATAATCACCGCGCACACAAGGACACTCGCATGTATACAAGAAAAAGACAAAGAAAAGTTTTTTTTTTTTTGTTTACTTTTAATCTCTCTGTAGATCGAACGTTGCAGTTTTTTTTTAAGATAACGAGAGCGTGAAACACGGGAAATGTTCGATTCTTCTCGTGCGGAAAAATAAGATGCTTCGCCGCCGTGTAGGAAAACCGTAATTTACGTGGACAATTGCGGTGAGCGCGTCCGATAGAATCTGTAAGGACCTCCCGGCGCACAATACGACAGAATTTACCGTTTAATTATACCGCGGAATATTTCAGCAGAGCGAGTGCTTTCGCCTTGCAAAGCACATACACACACACACACACACACATATCGCGGCAATTCTGGTTAACACTAACGATTTACCACATGTACAACTCGCTTGCCGTAAATTCTGTTAGCCTGCAATTATGGTCTTTGTGTGTGTGTGTGTGTGTGTACAAAAAGAAAATAGAAATACACCATTTTGCGCGTCTTGCTTAACTAGTAGCGCGCTGTAAACGCAAATAAGAAACTTGTTAAATAACTTTGTATGTATATATTCATACAAAGTTATTTAACAAGTTTCTATATTCCATTAAAATTTATGTAACAAGGTATATAATAATATGCTCCTGTATCATACTATAATTTTATCTACTTATAATTTTATATAATTTTATTTCATTTATTTTATATACATATATTATTTTTCGGTATATACACGCGTATATGTGTAATATGTGTGTGTGTGTACATATAACGTATTATCATCTACTCCGCGAAGAATGCGTAATTAAGAAAGTCGCTTCAATTTAGTGAGGTCCATTATTACGGTTACCTCGTTTAAGAGTCGGTGTTTTCCGCAGCCAAGTTCATCATTGCCTTTGAGACCGGAAATCTTCGCGGGTAGATATATTCACTTTCGTCGGCACGCGGAAGCGTATTCGTCGAAAAAAAGAGGCAAGGAGAGGGGAGGTGGGGTTTAATTAAATTCCGCGGATTGCTCCCGTGCCGTGGCGTTTCGGGTCGGTGCATTTTCTGATTCTGCAACGAGAATCCTTATACGGCAAATATACGGCGGGTATACCCTTGCTTTTAGAACTGCACACACGCTTCGCGTCGCGCAGACGGCAAAGACAATCAAACTCGTTCCGAAACTTTGACTTTGTTCTCAAATCCGAATAAAAAAAAAAAAAAGTAACGAATAAAATTAACATATATACGCTTGTATATTTAAAAGACGCATTATTTACAGTTTATAATTTTTTTTTTTTTTTTTATTACAAAGAGAGCGTCTGTGAGCGCGATCCGTTTTATTGACGCGTATAATATGTCGATCGTGTATTTTATACGTCTGTCGTTTCTAGCTCTTCATCCGCCCATATTTGCGTGGCTTACCCTTGAATCTAATCTCTATGATTGCGAACCGAGGTCGGGATTACATGATTTAAATCACTGACTCGTAAGTTTATATAGCTAATTTGAAACGTTTGTTCTCCGTGAGAACAAGCATTTTGTGCACGTACACAGAATATCTTGCAAGCACCCATTATTTGTCTATTAAAGAATTAGGGGTAGAATGTTTCAAAATTAAATTAAAAGTAAATATAGAAATTAAAAATAAAATATAAATTTTCAGTTATTATTTCTGTAAAAGTAGAAAATAATTATATATATATCTATACATATATATTATAATGTTTTATCACAAAAGATTAAATACACATCCCAGTACGGAGAATGTAATACAAAACATAAACCGGTAGATATACGCGTTCCGATTTTATCCGCGGATGTACGCGCACGTGAAATTAATCTGCCATTTCAACTGCAAAAACTTTACGTTTTAAAATGGCGAGAGAGAGAAATGTTATCTAATAAAAAAAAACATACAATACATTGTTTTTATAATTCATAATGTGTATTGAAAAAAAAAACTTTGGCACGTATTTTGCGCACGGTTAAAAATTGAAATGTAAACTAATCGTTGGGGAAAATTTGTGAAAATCGGGATTAAATTCGCGATCGCGGCGTTTTTCTCTCTCCGTGTCGTGTACACGCATATGCAAGAAGAAGAAGAAAATCGTTGTTGAAAATCTGGCGGGATTCGGCGCGCGTTTTCGATTGAAAACAAAAAGACAAACGTGTAACACACGTCCGCCGCAGCTCTCGCGCGCATATCGACAGGCCGCCATGCAGCGGAGACCGCAACAGCACCGTACTCGTTATTTTCCTTCGCTAGCAAAGATTAATTCGACCGCGGCCCAATCCGCATCCGCGAATTGCGGAATTAATTCGATGTCCAGCGAGATAACGAGATAATTTAATGGATAGAAGAAAAATATATTACGTCATACACACACGCGTTTTCTCCCATGAGTGACGAGTTCGTGAGAAAAATCATGCGTTATATCGACCGCAGTAATTCTTATAATTATAGATTACACGGGAGATGCCGAAGTAATAAGAGCAATTTTATGTGTGTGTGTGTGATATAAAAATTACCAATTACATAATAGATGTAATATATTCGTCTAAACACTGATTCTTTCCTACACATAATTCATAATTAATTTTCAACTCTTTGCCAAGTCCAGTGTCGACATTAATAAAAATTAATTCTGACTCGATATGTCATCGCATCAAGTCCAACGTCGTCGAGTGTGTCGACATATTAATAAAATTAATTCGGACCTGCAGACTATTGGAACGAGAAAAAAAATTTTTCAGACTGCAGAGGATGTTAATATTTTAGTTTGCTACCTTTTATACAATTCTCTTATGTTCTATATATTAGAAATTCAATTTTTAAACACACATTGCACGCGGATGTCACACAGTTTTCGTGTTATACCAATGAGTGGGAGTGAAATTTACGAGTTATTAATAAACGAACAACGTGTGAAAGCCTCATGTCATCGAGTATAAGCAAGCGTGCAAATGTCACTAAATACTCGGTTTAAATTATTCCGTTACAACAATGAAATTAATTAATTTAGCATGCATAGTTCGTTCGTGCGCAAAACATCAGCCCGGCCGCGTTTGCGCGCGCACGAAACGTATTCATTTTCCTCGGCGCGATCGTTAATATATACACGATGTACACACAAGTGCGAGTACCGAGACCAGATGTGTTCGCACGTGCGCACGTGCAAATTTAACGTGCCGACGTGCTCGCGTTACGTTAGCATGCCTTGCTCGTCTCTCTCTCTCTCTCTTTCTCTCTCGCATCTGGGACGACGTTCGCGCGCTTGACGATATCTAGATACATTATCGCGTCATTGTTCGCGTTGAAACGCGTCGGGCCTCACATACTACACGCATCTAACTGCCGTCGCCGCGCGAAACATTATCTTCTCGTGTTCCGAAACTGTCTCGCCGCCCGTCGCGGAACAGAGAGAATCGCGGACCTCGACCGCCAGAGAAGTCGGAAGAGCGATAACGAGTACGACGACGAGGAGTAGGACTTCCTCGTCGCCGTAGTAGAGGACGGTTAGAAAAGTGAAGTAAAAAATAAAAAAGAATAAAAAACTAAAAAAAAAAAAAACAAAAAAAAGAAAACATTTGTATTGCGCCGTGCGATACAATTAAAACTGACAGAATTGTGTGAGAGCGGAAGCTGCGGGCAGCAACGCGCGCGAAAGATACGGCCCGCGAGCGAGAATAAAATTTGTGCGCACGCCAAAATCGAGAACGCGCAAACATTGATTTTCAGATGAGAAAGAGAGGCAAGAAATAAAAAATTCTCACACACAAATACATAGGCATAATTGCGTGGGAGTGAGGTTTTTTTGTATAAATTTTCGCTAGAGACTGTTATCCGTTATCGCGAAGCTTTCCCACGCAAAATGACGCACGAGAGAGGAAGCAGCAACGAACTTCTTCGAGAGGCGCGAAGATAAGTAAAATAAAAAAAATAAAAAAAATCGACACGCCTAATATAAGCAATCGTCTGAAAAAATCAAAGCGCAATTATCTTTTTAGTTTACGGCAAAATGTACGGTCGCTCTGAGAACATTCTCACATCTACTTCGTCAAAACTTACACGAGAAAGAGAGAGAGAGAGAGAGAGAAAAAGAGATACGCCTGTTAAAATAATAAACCTTTTCGTTTGTTTTTTTTGTTTTTTACTTGGATAAAAATTGCAAAGTGAATTGCTGAACGTATATTATTGTATAGACTCACGAGATGAAGATGAGAGAAGAAGTTAAAATACACTATGTTTCGAATTATCATCGTTTCTCACACACGGTTAAAGCAATTAACAGCTTTTTAAGCTTTGATCCTATGGGGAAAATCTCTCGCTATCCCTTGATGCGCTAAGATAAATCCAAACAGCATTGCGAGTTTTTATTTTAAGAGGATTTGCGACCTTCTTGGATAGTTTTCGCTCATGAGCGTACAAAAGTGCAAAAAATCCTCGTTGCCTCCCCCCCGTGGAATGAGAGGGAAAGAGAGAAAAGAATTTTATCAATAATAATTACCTAAACGTAAATATCCAATACGTAATTATTTAAACTTGTAAATATCGTATTTAGAATTATGTACTTGCCATAAACAATGACCGTGTATACAATGGAATATTATGTATAATATTTAAATAAATACACAGTTTCAACGTACAATGTACATTATTCGCCAATGCGCAATGTATCATTCGCACATATAATATATTATTCGACAAATCATTTAAGTCGAAATGAGAATGCTATTATAGTAATTTCGTATCATCATCATTACCATCATCGTAGTATCGTCGTCATTCTTTCTTATTACGTATGACACATACGGCGTGTTTTTTTTTATTGTCGATTCTCGCAATGTTGATTAGCTCTAATCTCGGCGTATCGTATCTTTCTATTCACGTCACGATGATCGTATGTATCTACTATCCGCAGAACGAATTCAGTTAACTTCAATTAAGGTTAATCGGAGTGTCAGAGGCATCGATTCTTCAAATACCTAAATGTCCATATAGCTCGAGTTGGTCGCGCCAATCACTTCACGGTTGCGCGCGCCCGCACGTTAAACCCCAGGTCACACGAACTCAAACCTTGTGACGTCACTTCTCCAACGACATGTTAACACTTTGGTAGCCGACCGGCTCGAAACCGCCACGCGTAAACAACCGGCTTGTTGGAGCGCGTTGTTGCGTTGCACGCAGCTACTACCGGTCTCTCTGCTAGCTGTTAAACTGAGTAATAGACTTCCGGCCGATGAGCGCTAATAGTCGAAAAGCCGATTATTAGGCTCCCGGTCGACAAGCGGTGTGAATTGTCCGTTTTGAAGCGGCCGATCGGTAAGTGTTAATTAATCATCTTCGATACAATGCGTGATGTATTATTTATTTAATTATTATTACAAAAACTACTTTTCAAACACGTGCGAATTTTATTTTTTCTGATCGTACTGCGTTCGAATATTCTCACATTTTTTGGTTTTTAAAACAGAAAACTCTCCATCAAGACTTAGCGGAGTTGCAGAATATTATTTGATTCGGAGTTTAAGATAGATATATATATATATATATATATGCATGCGTGATGACAGTGGGTGGTAACGATTGGTCATCGCGTGGCGGGAGGAACGGCCACTTGGCAGGGGAATAATAACGAGAGCCGGTCCATGGACACACGCACGCGGTGTGGCGAAGAGCTGTTGAAGACGAGAGAGTGAGAAAGAGACACAAACACGCGCGAGAGGCTTTATAAATCGCAAGAATGCACGTCGAAGCAGTGACACCTCGGCAGACGACAGTGAAAAACGCGCCACGACGACAACAACAACGATCGACCGCGAGTAGCATTTTTCACACTTAACGCGCGTGTCGTAATATTCGCGCGGGGGACGCAATTATTATAAAAAGACGCGACGCGCAAGTTTCCGCGAAGGTACGAAGTTTTACTTCACCGATGATCGACGAGCATTCGCGTTTTGTACTTTTCTCTATATATAGAAGGCGGTGAAAAATCCACTCTTTACACCTTCGGGAGAAAAAAAAACTCGACTTGAGGAAATGATTCGATTAATTCGCCGTCACTCTTAAGTTTTTCTCCAACGTTTCTTCATCAGAGACCGCGCGAGTCTCGAACACTCGCGGAACGAAGTCCCAACGAAACTCGCCCGCCATATTGCCGCACACATCCCGAACTCCGTACCCTGCACCTCCGCTCGTTCGCGTCGAGTTCATTCAGTCGGTTAATTCCTGCGGAAACGGATCGACCACCGGAACTCGCCACCCCGAAAAAAGATTGCAAGATTCTTCGACACGCGGCTGGGGCCGACGTGCTCCCCCGGCTGCCGGTGCATCGATCGTTGCAAATTGGATTACCGCTGAGACTGGGCGGCGGGGACCGCTTTCGAGAGTAGGTACGAGAGCGTATTCGCGACGCTGCTCAGTGCCGCCGGCGTCGACGCCAAGTTTCCGCAACGAGGGGAACGAATTTCGGCACCGTATTTTCGCGAAGTATATTGTGCAAGGCTTTAATTCGGCTCACGCGCGAGAAAGAGCGACCACCGTCTTGCAATTAGAATGCGCTGTTAAGCGAGAGAGCGGAGCAACGTGACCGAGGGGAAAAAAAAAAGAGTGCGCGCGTGCTGTAAAGCTGCGAATGCACGAACGAAAAACTTGCTACGCTAGCGGCGACGAGTCGGCAACGAGTATCGTAGTACAGTGACCAAGCAAGTGAGTAAATATTTTTTTTACGTACGAGTGTAAAAGAAAAACTTTTGCCGTCGATTTCAAATATCGTAAAAAAAAAAAAAAACAAACAGCCGTAACGATAAAAAAAGTTCAAGAGTCGATTTTTCTCAATTTGATAAAAAACTCAATTATTATTGAGTTACAAAATAAAAATACGACATGTCGTAATCTTTAATTAAATCCGAATAACTGCACGCGGAAAAAAAAAGATAAGATATACGATGAAAATGTACGTGTGACAAGTAAATTTTCACACACGCGTGTATTTTCGCATAATTCTGGTCTTTTTTTTTTTTTTAATTGAATAATATCCAGCTGTGCACGCGCATATATTTTCCGTTTGTTAAACATTGCGGTAACGAGCTATATCGGGATTGACTTTATTTGAAAGATATACATATATATATATGTGTGTGTGTGTATATATATTAACAACCTTTATACCGGCGTAATTGCATCTGATTAAACGCGGCGGGCACGTCGATAGTCGCGCAGAAATTTACAGGGAGCACTTTGATTACGTTATCATAAATGGAGATCAAATGAAAATCCTATTAGAGCATTATGGAAATTTGATAACTGTTAATTAACAGGTACTCTACGCGAGAGAGAGGGAGAAAGAATTTGATATATGCAGTCACATTCTTTATAGTTTCGATCACGCAATTACACCGTGTGCGTGTGCGTTCAATAACTTCGGCGTAAATAAATCGGCTTTAAAGAAAACAATTTTTATTCGAACGCACATTTCTCATGTCGCAACGTGTATGAACGACTTCACAGTTATAAATTAAGAATGAAGTGTGATACTTCAGCTTTTTCATTCGAGTTATCCGACGCGCAACGATAAAACGTGATAACAAGTGCGCTGTGAAAGAAACCGTCATCTCTCTGTCGGTTTACAAAGTACTTCCATTTGCAAACAGATAAACTCGTTTTAAATACAATAATCTATCTCTCTCTCTCTCTCTCTCTCTCTGTTGGATTAGAGCGCGCTGAACTTTTGATAGATATAACTCGAACGTCTTTTCTTTCGCCAACGTGTTTCGTTAATTGCAAATTCAGAATTCATAACTCCCCGTCCAGTTCGGAGTCTAGAAAAAAAGTTTGCGCGTAGTTTGCGCGCGCGGAAACTTTTTTTTTTTTTTTTTATTGTTTCGCGTCTCCTCACACAATACACATCGTTGTGTGTACAATTCTTTGAGAAAAACGAGGTTAACTCATTGCGGTCTCATCGCACGTGAAGCACATTATGCACACGTTTCGAAAAAAACAAAACCCGATGAAAAAACCTCCGCAGTTTTAAAAACGCGGTCGAATTTTGTATGCCAGGCCACACACACGTGTCGAAATTGACCATACGAATCCATTGTTTCAAAACGCTCGCTGTTCGCGAAAGAGAAAAAAATATCAGTTTTTTTTTTTTTTAACTTTGCAACAAACATCTACGAGAGAAACAGGTGAAGAAAAATTTGCAATTGTGCGGTCAGTGATAACTAGCTGGTGTCTAATAGTCAACAATTATTGGCTATCATATAACGCTCGATGTAATTTCCGTCTTGATTGAACTTCGCCGACGCATTATCTGTTGTGTGGCGCGCGAAATTATCGCTAGTCTGCAACACTGACAAGACAATAGATAGGAAAGGATCTGTACGAAGCAGTTTTTTTTTTATCTTATCGTCTATAAAAAAAGCTCGTTCATTGAAGTACTCTATCATAGTAACTCAATAAAACTATATGATATGAAAAAATGTCTTGATGTTCGCTCGCCGCGAACCGATGCGGCACACATTTCATAAACAAGAGCTTAGATCCGAAGGTCGATGAAATTCCGACGAACAGGCCGGTTTATTTTTTCACGTGCGGCTAAAAAAAATATACAACGACAGCGATGAATACGGCAGTGATCTCATCTCATGTTTGACACGCTTCTTCTATCGCCATCGGCAGTCGACGCTATTAAAGTCGCAACGACGACGACGACGACGTTCCTTGACTGTCATTGAGAACGTGTGCCGTTATGTCAGCAAAACGTGGAACCCTGCCGGCAAGGTCGCGCGATTTAATCGCGGACTCGCGAAACGATTTCTTCGAGGTTGCGTCAAACGAGCGCGGGAGCCGCGCGACGGAGCATCGTCATCGCGCGTAAATAATGTGTTAAACGTTACAGATCTGCGCGCGTTGTCAGTCATTCTTCAAACAACCTCGTTTACGACGACGAAAAAAAAAACTACTACCGCTCTACGGTATTTATCGGGAAGAATGTTTTGAAACTGCGCGCGCGCGCAAAAAAAAACAAGAAAAAAAACTACTTCGTTATAATACACGAGCGCAATTAAAACGCAGGTAAATTGAGATTGCAATTAGAGCAAATGCAATTGCAATATTAAGTTCAATTATCGTGCTAATTGGAAGAAGTTTCGTTAATGAATTTATCGAGTTCTTCTGGCGCGCGCTCGTAGAAATTTCTCTCGTGTTTTGGTTACTAATAAAGATTTTATTGAAACTCTCGCGTATATATATTTTTGTTTACACGATTACATTTATAGTTGTTTCAAGAAAATAATTGCAACTTTCTCTTGAAACGGTAAACTTCTATTTTTACAATAAAAAGAATACTGCGCTTTTTTTTTTCTCCCTTTTACTTCCCGAGATGCAAATTGACAATAAATCCTCGGGGGCACAGAGAGTGCTACAGAGGTTTGGTTCTCTCTTTTTTTTTTTTATATTATAGTATCGGTGTGCGAGCGAGCTATCAAACTGTCGCGGATCACGACAAAAAAATTTTGCGCACCTTGAACTCGCCCTCTTCCATCTCGCCGTCCTTCGCCGGGGGGATGCAACGCTTATCGATCAGAGAGTTCACGGGGTATAGGCGGCTATCGCAGTTACGTCGCGCATATAAATGCTAAATATCCGAAGTTGTTGCACGTGAAAAACGTTGGCTCTCTCCTGTGTATTTCGAGGATAATTTCATCCGTGTGAAAAAAACGGAAAGAATAAAAAACAAAAAAACAGAGGCAAAACAATAAAATGAAAACCAATAATTATTTTAATAAAATATATATATATAGTGTATATATTTATAAACATATATGTATATATATATATATTTTAATAAGATCCTTTCTTTTAACACATAATATGCATGCACGTATGTACGTATGTATGTACGCGATGTGTATTTTTGCGCGACACAGCATTAAGCTTGAAATGAATGTACGAGATCCTCTACCTCTGTTGGATGTGCATCCGGCTCGCGGAATGTATTTTATATTCTCAATGTGTATAAACATGCATCTCTCTGACAAAAAATTGTCAAAGAGAAGTTAGAGAATGGGACAATTTGTTGACGCGGCGGCAGCACAAAGAACGCGCGCAACATATGTTGCATGAAAAAGACAATAAAAAAGAAAAAAAACAAAAAAGAAAAAACATATGTCGCAAAGCAAATTAAAGCATTAAAAATTTGGTGCGAGTAAAATACACACACACCACGTTTCGCTTTATAATATTGTTCTGCTTTTAAAACAAAGAAAGCGTTGAAAGTTATCATATACCTGTGTGCATTAAGCTGACACAGCTATCTTGTGTGTATGTTTTTTTTTTTAAATATCAGTGTAACAAGCAGTAAAAAAGCGGACAATTCTCAAATAATAAAATTCACCGGAGTGCAATTTCAAGCTGAAGTGCAAGCGGAGCACATAGAACACGTGTTTTCACACGTGTGCGTATTATATTACCCTCGAGTCGCGCGATACTCAAGATTTTCAATTTTCTGGAGGAGAAGAACTAGTATGGGGAGCAGCTCTTTACCTCATATATCACTTTAGATACTGAAAAGTTGACTCATACGATTGCTCAAACTCTGTACCGTGCGAAAAAGTTTCAAGAAACGTCACGATGACATTGAAGTTTACTTGAAAATTATACTCTCTCGATTTTGCTAGTTTTCGAAAAAAGATATTATTTTCTTCCGGTATTTCCCAGTTTTTTGTATGTACACGCTTTAAAATTACATTTTGGATGTCGCACTCGCTCAGGGTCTGACGACGACTTGTATATATATATATATACGAAATACATCTGGCCGAAATGCATCTGCAAGTCACACAACGCTCGTCAATCTTCCGCCGTTACGGTCTGCGCATACACTACGCATGTCCTCTACGACGACGTATTAGTAGCAACGCGCATCAATTTTATCATACGTCGTGCTTTACGTCATGTTATTTTAGACGATGTTTTGTATTACACACATGTATATAATATTGTGTGTAAATTATATATGCTTATGAAAAATAATTAAATATTTTTTTATAAAATAATATATTGTATATACGCACGTACGTATACAGTAACAAATATATGATGTTTTTATAAGAAAATTATAAATTTTAAACACTCGTTGCGCGTAAAAGATTATTGAATTTAATTACGTTAACAGCTAGTTTAGGGCTCAATGCGGCCAATGTGTGTTTTTTTAATCGTGTAAATTAACGCGCGTAAAAATTCGAATAGATTTTAATTTAAAAATTCGTCTAAAATGGCCAATATTTGTATCTTCAATATATAAATTATCCATTTTATCTTCCTGTCAAATTTAAAAAATCCATCGTCAAAAGAAGATTTATTCTGACTTGAAGTCGAACTTGGACTTTCCGCATTCCGTGCATTCGCCTTACCAATTCGGCCAGCTTCGACGAATATCTCTCGCGCGATGTTAAAATATGACTTGTAATCCACGAACTACCGTTGACGTGTTTCATTACAGTTTTCATTATCTCTCCGAACTTTATTGCCGAGGCGAAAACGAATTCTTCTCGAGAATCGTGCGAGCTCCGGAGAAAGCATATTTCACGCCTTATCCGGTGAACACATCACGTTGGAACGTGTGTGTGTGTGTGTGTGTGTGTGTGTGTGTGTGTGTGTGTTCATGAGAGTACAACATAAGATCATCCTTGTATTATTCTCTTATCGCTCCGCGCGTTCCCGATAGAAGAGGTGCCAAAGCTCGCAATGACTCGTCTATTATCTAATCTGTCTCTGGCTTGTTTATAAGATACGTGCGATTTAGCGTTCAAGAAAAAAAAGCGCCGAGATCATCGTCTCATTGAGACAATGCGCGTAATCTTACGTGTCGTGTTTCGTCGAACGCATCACGATGAGAGAAAATTATCCCGTGGAATAATTACACGCAATTATTGTTCGCGTAACGACGCGCGCGTCGTTAATTAATCGCCGAGAAAACAATTCTCGATATGTGGTGTCATCTCGACTTGTTTTCTCGCGCGGTGTCTTTGTAGATAATCCGTGATCTCTTTGCAGCTAAATGTTTACAGTGAAAATATTCCAATACGTCACACACGTGAAGGAGGTAATTTCACACACGATCCTGGTTAATCAAACAAACCGTTCGTGCGTTTTATAACGCGAATTTTCGCCAAATTCGCCAATTTCCCGTTAACGAATAATCCAATTGACGAGGAACCATTAATATTTAACAGCTCGTTAAACACACGTGTATTCGTTTCAAATTCGTATCAAACAAGTTCCTGGGGTGCAAAAACAAAACGAACGAATTTTTTTTACACGTGTGTGTGTGTTTTTTTTTTTAGAAATTTCTTTAGAATTCGTTTAACATCTGTGTATATACATTCGAGACGAAAGTTGAGGGAATTTTAGCGATTTGAAGAAAAGAATTGATCAATCGTGTGTCCCTTTTGAATAAGTAACAGAACGGGGAGACAGGTGTGCCGTGTTTAATATCGGCCGGTTAATTGATCCAATAGTGACGCGGTCGAATTTACATTTACTTTCGCAAACGTCGGTCATGCATATGTACAATATAATTTCGAGTCGCGACGAGGCGAATCGTATGACCGGGGCATGGCACCTCGGCGCCGCCAACGCAGCGGTGGTGTTGGTTAATTATCCACGATTACGCAACGTGCAGGAAATTCCCCTGGATACCGCGACGAATTTTGGGGTCGTTTGCCGAACCGGCGGTGCTGCAGCGGCAAAATAATCGGATCGCGTGGGAGAGGGGGAGTGTGAGATAATCAGCTCGTTACACGAAACGACCGCGAACGTTTAAAAAATGTGAAAAATATCCAACATTGTGAGAGAGAGAGAGTCTTTCTCAATTAAAATAATTGCCAGTAATAAACAATATTTAAGCACTACAAAATCAAGATAGTTGTGTTGATGTTTTAAAATTGTCAAATGGATTACGCGTAATAAAATTGAATTTTCGAGGCGTAAAATGCGCGTTCTGTTCGCGTGGTCAAAATGTAAATCGATTAGCGTGATCCGCGCGAGATCAGGATGTAGGGCAGGTGTCCGGAAAGAAAATTAATTAAGCGAGAGCTATGTAATATCCATTTAGCGTGTCTCGTCGCGGTTCGACACTTGGGGATCAACACGTCCGACTGACTTTGATTGATACGCGCGCGTTTCAATCGCGCGTGCAATTAGTCGAATACGCTCGGCGCGTTTATATACGAACGAGCTTCTTCGCTCTCTCTCTCTTTCTCTCTTTTTCTCTCGCGCATAATACGAGAAGTAATTTTTCATTTGGCTTCAATGAATATCATCGCGGCTTCCTGCCGACGGCGACGACGCTGCCATGCCTGGCGAGACCGTAATAACCGCTCCGCAGAGTAGATAAGACCCCGGCCATGTCTGCTAAGCATATCATTGTCACGGACGCGCAGTAAACGCGAGAGAGAGTAGATATTCCCTCCGCATGAAAGCGCGCCGTGTTGAATCATCGCGCGAGGAGAACGTGAGCGAAACGTCAATTAATTCAATTATTCGCAACAAAGGTAATGTGAGTTTGTTACTTGGATCAACACAATTGACACAGGATTTTGCGAGTCCCCACTTCGCAATTACGCTAGTTTAACTTACACATCGCGCGCGATTTTCTCATTTCGAGAAAATTACAAATTATTATCACAACAAAACGTGGTTGTGGTGAAACGTGTGCATAAATGTACAACGTTCGATCCTCTCCCGTTTAACTTTGACCATGGTATTATCCGTAATATATAGACAACGCTATTACGTTAAAACAATAATAGACCCGAGGCCGAAATTTCGGTTAATGTCATGACTGAACGAAATAGAGCGCTTTAATAAGGCGCGCCCGCTCGCGCGCTATTGTTTCCGAGCAACATTATCGCGATTTGGCCGTTAACGCCAGACACTGTTTGGTACGTGGCGCCCAGGAAATGACAGCTTTACTACGAGAGAGCCGAGCCGTTGCACAATCGCAGAAATCACGTATGTATACTAATTGCAGTTCCGCCGCGTTATCGATCCGGACCGACCGACCGACCGCGCAAGCCGAGAGATATCGGCCTCCCCATGTGCGCGCGAATCGCTCGCCGCGATTAGATATTCGACTACCAATCCTGCGACGGGATAACGGCAAAGCTCGGTGCGCGACGTAAATCGATATTCGATAATATTAGCGATAGCTCACTTATCGAAGAGACATTCCCCTGAGACGATGGCGGCGACGGCGGCGGCGACGATCGCGGAATATTTCATATATAGTCTTGTTTAGATAAAGTAAGCCTAGTCTCTCTCTCTCTCGGCGGATGATCCTCATCATAGCTCGATTTACCCGTGAAGGACATCTTCTTCGTGAAATGAAATGCCTTCGATATGTGTTACACCGCTTCGGAATTCTCAAATGAAAATCAATCAATCCCTTTGATGTCGAAATCGGATTGTCATTAAATGCGACATATAGTTGGCATTTGCTTTGCGGATTAGAACAAGCGACTTGGAATAAACACTCGATTGTAAACAAAAATAAAATCAAACAAATTATTTTCTATTGAATCGCATTTTCTCTCACAATAATTTAATATTTGGCTGTAAAAACAAAATGCCATAGTTGCAATCGCAACAAATGTCACCGTTCACTCTCTGTTATCTATCGGACATTTTTTTGTTTATTTTTTAAATTTTTTATCTGTATTTTTCGAACGAATTGTAAACGGTATAAGAGGAACGGACATTTCGGCTGACCGCGTTCGCTCGTAACTACTGCCTGAATGTATAACCACTGTCTGTATATCACCGCCGCGACTACTGTCCACGTATGTATTACTGTCGTAACTACTGTTTGAAACACGGATTAGCGAACCCGAGAGAGCCTCGCTCGATGTAATTGCACGCTCGAATAATTAATATTTGTTTTTATGTTTGATATTACCTCTTTTGTGGACGCGCGCGCGCGCGTTGAACGACACGCGACATTCAATTAATACATATAATTGCATAATTAATTATACAAATTCCTCCGCGCGACACGTATTTACGCGACAAACGCGTTTTCGCGAAAACACATTTTTAATTTTAGTTTTTGTATAATTAAATTATACGTTGATAATTTCTTTGTTACAATTGCAAACGTATGTAACATTTCGAGAGATATTCAGAAATTGAAATTAAGATTTTTTTTTATGCAAATTAAAAATTATTTTCCAAGAGTTTTTAAATTCAAAACTAATTTAAACCGAACTTTAAATTAAACTAATACATAATAAAGACAGTCATTATATATAGTTTGTGAATTATTTATCGCGTGTTGAAAATGCGTTGCAAAAATTACACGCATATATGACATGTTTCCCTGGCGTGTGCACGATATACAATACTTTGCTTGTGCACTTCGCATGATGTAGTATACACGATGTAATTTGCGCATACTTGAATGTGGCGCATGAATCATTTTGTTTTGCGCGTGACAGACTGACGCGCGTATGCTACAAGAGAGCGCTGTTCAATTTCTGAGAAAAGCCGAGAAACGGGATTGACTGAAAACTGCGCTCACTTACTGCCGTTAGATTGACGTCGTCTCGATGCGCGTATGTGCATGGGGAAACAAATGCGGTCTATGTATGAGCGCATTAAACAGCGTTTTCTGGCGGAATAGCCAGAAAATAGTCGCGCATATAACTCTCGCGGGTGCACACGCGATGCAATTGCCGGCGATATCACGCACGTGTGATATCGATCCGTGCGAGAATTTTCGATGCTGTGTGATTTAACATGCAGGATGTCTGAAAGATCAAAGTGCAAAGGTAGATAGATTCAATCTGAAGAAAAAAGTCATGTAGTCCAGTTTGCAAAATTTACGATACTTATTGAGTTATTAATTAATGTGAGCCAATGAGCACGTGAAAAGAGCGTCGTGAAAATCGACTGATCGCAAGAAGCTGTCGCGTTCGTTTGTTTGCTCCGCCTCTCGTTGCTAAGAGATTGAGGTAAGCCATTTTTTTACAACTAAAAATCACACGCCTACAGAGTCCGTGCGTCTCTCACGCGCTCGTTGGCTCACATTAATTAATTAATAACTCAATACATACTGCGAATTTTGCAAAACATAACTTCTCTCCTCGACTCAATTCATCATCTTCGTACTTTGGCTTTGTCAACATTTTTCAGATATTCTT
Organism: Pseudomyrmex pallidus; assembly: GCA_014825455.1. Lineage (NCBI taxonomy): Eukaryota > Metazoa > Arthropoda > Insecta > Hymenoptera > Formicidae > Pseudomyrmex > Pseudomyrmex pallidus. The sequence goes on from QVNV01003741.1 coordinate 22,489, forward strand.
TGAGAAAAGAAAGAAGATTTTTTAATAAACCACTAAGTTTTCGTAACGTATTATGTGTGTAGTTTCTCTGAAATCCTTAAAGACGAGAACAATAGATTTCACGGAAGCCTCAAAACTGATACCCTCGTGATGAAAAATTCTCATCACGTTAAGACCCAAACGAGATTCGTCGCACGTATTACCTCGCGATCGAACAGTTTGAAAAACTCGAAAAGTTCAAGACATCTCTTTAACAGCAGACATGCATCTAGTCGCGACGAATTAATTTGGCTTCATTAAACTTTTACCGGTAGCTCGCGGTCGAGAACGTGGTATAAATTTGCATTATTAACGAAATTTTTCGTTCGTGCTCTACTCTCGCTGTTGCTCTCTCTCTCTCTCTCTCTCTCTCTCTCTCGCCATCAACGTAAATCACGTTCCGAGAATTGAATTGTAATTATTAATTTCGTACATTGTAATTTCCCCAAGCACATATATATTAAATGAGAAATTAAACGCGTATAATTGCGCGTTGTGGTAGTTTAAAAATTAAAAACTTTAGTCAATCTGAAAGTTTAATGCACGTTCGATTTACGATATAATTTTGTCAAACTTTGCCGTACGTATGTGCGAAACGTGTTAGAGTGTCACGTGCACTACGCGGTTTATTTGTTGACCACATCTACCGATGAAACTGCAAAACGCAATCACTCGCGCGCTTGAAATTTCGTTTCCAACATTTGTCGTGCGGACAAATAAAACGTTTTCAGCGGCGATATCATGTTTACACGATTTATCTAAACGTTACTACTTTCTCGTTGCGGAGAGAGAGAGAGAGCGCGCGATGAGAGAGCACACAATATTCGCAAAATATTTGAATTACATCCGCAACATGAAAAAGTAAAAGCTCGTAATATTAAAATAAAATAGTAAAATATTAATAGTAATAAAATATTCATCGTAGATTTAATCTTATATTTTCGTAGAATAAATTATATATATATATTCTACCCGCTAAAATTTGTTATTTAATACTTGTGGAAAATATTTCTATCTATTACACTAACTTATTTAAAAAAAAAAAAATAACTAGAACATGACAAGCTCACACGCCACATCAATAAACTGTAGCGCACATAATCGTGATGTGATCTCGACCGCATGTAATCCCGAATTTTCAAAGTTGCAAGATATCCGAAAACCAATTCACTAAGAAAAAAATTAAAAAAAAAAAAAAAAGCAAAAGAGCAATACTTTCGAGAGATTCGAGATATTCGACTGAGAGAGCCGCAAGCAATGGTTTTTTTTTATTCGCACGCGTCGTTGTGACCGTAGTTTTTGGTTCTTAATAAACAGATACACGTTTTCCTCCTCCGGATTTTCTTTCGTGACAGAAATTAAACATTTCTTCGTATAATATCTATTATTGACACATGTAATAAGATTGTTTGTTATTTTTCGACAAACAAGAATCTGAGGAAGCCGCGCCAGCAATGTTTCTTCGATTCGCGCGCGTCGTTTCGAGACAGAGTGGTTTTTTTTAAATAAAGACGGAAACGTTCGGAGAGACGGATCTTTTTTCTTGGCAAAACTTGAACACATGTAACGTCTATTGACATGCAACAAGATGTCTGTTCTATTTGGAACAAGAATCAGTGGTTTCTCATTTCACACGCTCTTTCATCCATTTTTTTGTTTTGTTTTTTTTGAGGATACAACACTTGTTTTTTTTTTTTTTGCGCAAAAATGTCGAGTAATACGATACAGTTATTGTTCGCTTTGTCCTCTGCAAAGTGGCGCGCGGAGCGAAGAAAACGAATCGTGTGGATTGCTCGCCGAACTGGAAAGGAACAAGAAACACGAAAAATCCAAGCAGCGCCAGCGCCGTCGCTCGCGCAATAGCAATTTGATGCATTGTGACAACTTAAAAATGCACTTACTCTCCTGCTGAGACAGCGAAAAATGGCGTATTTGCATCTCTTCTCTATTATACACGTCTTTCCGATCGACAATGTGTCGCGCGCGCGCGCGCGCGTTATACATACGTCTCCTCGTTATACGTGTGTCCGCGTGTAACTTGAGCAAAGGGAAGTTGAGAGGATAGCCAGCCACCCTCCAGAACGGTAACCATTAATAATGGCTTGAGGCGGAAGGACACGGTGATATCGGGACGGGACACAAGGGAGTAAAAGAGAGAGAGAGAGAGAGAAAGTCAAATGTACCGTCAATGAACGGGAAGAGATAAATACAGCTAAATAGAGAAGACGGAGTTAAAAGACAAGGGACAACAAACAAAACATATCTGATGTCACATATGTATGTGTGCGTGCGCGCGTGTGTGTGTGTGCAACGTTAATGTTCTACTTTGCGCACGTCATTTCTCCGTTTTTCTCTCTCGAGTCGCGATCGATCTGTGTGTGTGTATCCGTAACGATATACCGTTTTCTGAAGCCGTTTGTCTTTCCCTCACCCTCGGTAACGACGTTCAGTATCGCATGTGAAATATGAGAAGTGCCGAAATAACCGTGGGATTATACTAACGTTACTCTGCAGACATTGAAAATGGGAAACTGTTTGCTATTTAGAGTAGAAATAGCTCGCAGAAATATATCGGACGGTAAAATGATATTCAATGTAGCCGCGCGCGTCTGATCTTCTCTTCCTGGATATTCTCTCCATTTTATCCGCGCACACAATGACGTTTAGCACTATAAATTCACATCAAGCTTGATCTCTCTTTGTTGTCTATTCTCTATCACTGAATAGTTTTCATTAGGGAATTTTCTATTCAATGAAAATTATTATTACCTTACGTTTTTTTCTCGATAAAACCGCGATAAATCTCTCTTTTCCTTTTTCCGCTTCTTTTTTTTTTTTTCGTGCAATTTTACAGCTGTGACTGCGAAATTATATTTGCTTTATTTCCGACGAATCGACCAGGCGGGTACAATTCGATTACGCTAAATCGACCGGCACACGATCTTCCGCAAATAATGATTATACGATCGCTCGGGTTTCCCCCCAGTTGGCGAAAAAAGTCCCTTTTATGGGACTTCGGGTTTCGGTTGATTATCCACATAAAAGTATTACTTGTGTCGAGCGCATAATAAAACTTATCCCGATCGTATTATTTGCATAAAATCAATTGGCGAATGTTCCCCACGCGAGAAATTTGAAATTAAAAGCGTGGGGTTCCCCTTCACTGAGGTTCGACTTTTCCGTTTTTCGCTCTTTTATCTGCCGGTTATATCTTTTTCCCCCTCCGTATGCGGCGCTTTTTTCTTGTTTTTTTTTCTTCTTCTTCCTCTTTTCTCGTAAATACATTTTTCTTTTCGCGTGTCAATGCACGGCGCAAATTGCGCATTAATGTTTCTCTTATAATCACCTTTTGCTCTCCCTCGTCTATTCGTCTTCTTCTTTCTCGCCAACTTTTTCTCGCGCTTTTTAATCAATTCTTTCGTTATTCCCCTGACACCACCCTCATTACATCTTGCGGTTCTGTTATTGTGTGATATATTTTCGTTTTATCCCGCGCGTCTTTTCATCGGACCGAGACACTTGAACGAGATTGTAATATCTGTTCGTTGATCTTTCCGGCTTTTATATTTGCGATTTCAATGGAAAAGTAATTACCGGACTATTCCGATTCCCACCCCCGACCAAGTATCCGTTCCGCCGTTGATGCAATTCTCCATTTGCTTCGCATTGACAACAGCAATTTACCAGAAGCTCTCGTGTTGTACATTTTATATATAATTCCGCGTCGCAGTAAATACATTATTATTATCGTTGCACAAAAGACGATTCACAATACGTGCAAGATTAATTTTTTTCGCGCAACATGAACCGCTTTGCTGCGTAACAGGCGGCGGCGTGGGCAATTAATCTTTCGATACGTTGTTGCAACAATGATTAGCATCTAGGTACGTTCCACGTGAGTTGACTTTGCTCCAACATCAACAACGTGTGTTGTTTACTCGAGCTTTGACACGATCCGTTGTGTATTTAATGAGGTTTATTCGGCGACTTTTTCAATTAATTAACTCAAGTGGTTAAAACTTGCACACTATCTTTTTTTTCTGTCGCGCAAGGGGCGTGCGGCGTTTGCGTTGCAAAGGTAACGCGGTAATAAATTGCATTCGTCCGACGGCATGAACGCGGACAAAAAAATGTACCGACTCGCAAATACCCCGACAATCGCTCCGACTCTGCGAATGAAGATTGTTCCTTTTACTTTTATTTTATACGGAGAGAAAGACGGAAAAAGTAACGCACGCGCTTGTGCGAGCGACATTCTCTCGAATGAAATGGCACGACCGTCTCCTCGTTTATTTTTTTCCTCTCTTCGTAAAGCTATTTCGATTTCGCTTCTTGACATATCGACAGGAATCTTTTTACCAGAATTATTCATTGCATTGTATATAGGGAAATAAATAACTTTGTGATCTATTTTATTTATTTCTGCAATTGTTGTATTGTTTTTTTATGTAATTAAATTATTTTTCATGTTTCTCTCTCTCTATTTTATTTTAAATACATTGGGTATCTCCGATCAAGTTATTTCCGCAATTTTAATAAATTCATTTATCGCATCCAAATTTGTGCGAGCGAATTATATTTGCATTCGAAGCGTGTGTATTGGCAATAACGCGAAATTCAGATAAGACGGAAATGGAAACGCGCGTTCTTTTCACGCAAATTCCGCTCGTCACTGCTCGCTGTCTTCTCCTACTTTCTCGCGCGGTAGAACAACGAATGCCCGTGACATTATGTCGATACGTCGCATTTGAATTATGGAGATAATCGACTGCGCTCGCACAAATCGACAATATATCGGTGTGTCATGCAATTTGTCGGCGCCGTAAATCGTTCGTGTATCGCGTTGAAGCAATACGCGACAATGTCTTTTATTTTATTTAGCGTTTTTTCTATAATGAGCGCGCTTTTGCCTATACATTTCCTTCGTTCGCGAAGCAATTCCGATTCACGTCGATCTCACATTTGCTCTCTCTCTCTGTTTTTCTCTTGACTTCTTTTAAAAATACGACAATTACAGGTCGCGCCTGTACCGTTAATCGCGTTGCTTCAACAAATTGAACAGTCGGTGTTTGGCAACGGCGAGTCCCACTGCTTGTTTCGCTACAGAGAGAGAGAGAGAGACAGAGAGAGACACTGTCGCGCGAAATTATTCCAGCGTGACTACAAATTGCAAGCGCAGCGAGGCGTTCGATATCGCGTAGACGCCGTAAATCAATCCACTTGACCAGGAAGGGCAACAAAGCCGCATATCCCCGAGGACAATATACTCGGGAACCCTACGGAGACACTACATGCGTTACGCGATCCAGGCATCCGATAATTTGGATCTCAATTACACGGAGTGTTCGCTAATTGAAGTCACGTCGAAAAATACATAGATTTCTCGATAACGTTTTCCGGCAAACGTTTTTTTGTTCAATCGCAGTTTTCGATTGAACTCTCGGTTTTTTTTTGTGTTTTTTTTAAAGCTACAAAATAATTTTCAAAATTTCCCAGAGGAAAAGTCTCTTTCCAGCGCGCGAGAGTTTATTGGCTGATTCATTAAAGGGTTGATATCGAAAATTACAGAGGTTTGGCGCGGGGACCGTTTTGAAAGCGTAAACTTTGCTTTTGAACAGTTTGAAGTAGACGTTATTCAAACAGGAAGACTTCATTAGCAAGGTATTCACAGTTGCGAATTAAAAATTCACCTCGGCACAGGCCACGTGAATCTTAGCCAAAGAATACAAATCGTAGTATTACAAAGTTTACCTCGCAAACACACTCGAAATTACCGTATTTACTTCTGAATTGAATCCCATTTGTCAGTTCGCAGGCAAAGATTTGCCCGGGTACCGCCTAAATCGTGACGTCCTCCTGTCTTCTATTGTTTTTTTGTAATTTTACTAAATTTATAAAGAACACATCCCCCGCCGATCAACACGTGAAATAAACGAATTATATATTACATAAGACGCAGTATATGAAATACAGATTTAAAAAATACCGTGTGCATGTATAAAACATTGAACAAAAATCAAATTCGATCTCAAAGTTCGCAGTAAGTCAAACTCGGAACAGAAAACAACTTATTGACGTCAGGTCACGGCTTCGAGAATTTGATTTTTTCATTTATATTTGAAAGATCTGTTTCAATTTTATAAAATTTACGGTTCGTAGCAGATACTAGCCTTAAAACAAAAAGAGCTACTTCACTGCAGATTTTGATTCTCGAGACGTTAATAAATTACTAACAAGTTTTCTCAAATGAATAAACGCTCGTTCGTGATAATCGCTACTTCCTCGATGGAAATCCCAGATGATTTCGCAATAGCGTCATGCACGGCTGCTGCGCGGTACGCGGAAGGAAGAATTGTTATAATTCTCTCTCCACGTTGATCCGTTTTATCTCATTTTCTTACACGTCAATGGCATGCAATCGCGTCGCATTGTCGTAGATACAGTAAAAAAAAAAAAAAAAAAAAAACAGATTCGCGAAATTAAATCGCATCGCGGTTTGACGAGACAATTTTGATTCGCGATTAAAACACAATCAGTCAACGAAAGTCGTATCTCTCGCACAGAACGTATATTTAGCTTTTTTTAATTGTAAAAATATTATGAAAAATATAATGCTTGTGTTTTAATTCCCACAGCAAAACTTTTTTGTTTACGATGTGTGCGCTGTGAGATAGCGTCAAAGATCGAGTAATATTTACAACATAGCAGCGTGCATGTCAAGGGAATATATTCATGAGTTTCCGTACAATTCGCTACTTTGTCACGCGCGTGGCTGAATATCAAGCTTGTATAATTTACTGGAAACGCATGTTGACTAGCCCGTTGACTGGAAATACCGCAGGAAAGTTCTCCTCGATGGAAATTCCAATTTGTTATCGTGTTTGTTTTTTTCTTGTATTAATTTTATATATACATTTTTTATATATGTATGTGCGTATAAATAATATCTTTCACGGGAAGAGAGGATTTATCTTATACCGGTCCCCCGCAACTTGGAGGAAACTCCTTAGCAGTTTCCTCACCTTGCAAGTACACAAAAGAGGGATTATATGTCGGCGAATTGAAATTTTCATTATGGAAAAATCGATTCTAATTTTCGCCCGTGGAATTTATTATCGAGGGGAGAATTTCAGAAGCACCCTTCCTCCCCCTCCGAATGTCTCGCCTATTAATACCTATAAAATGGATGTTGACGTTGCACGAACGCGCGCCGTTAAATGTAATTACGTAGTCAGAGCGACTAAGCAATTTTCATAGACAGAGTTTTTTTTTTTTCTACCCTAAACTGCTATTAAGGAAGGTCTCCCTCGTTACCGTAAAAACGTGCGATTTGCGTGCAAAGCATTGCTGAAGCTAAACGCTCTCCGTGTGTGTGTGTGTGTGTGTACATAAAGCGCGCGCGTGATCCGGCAAAACGACACGCTATTGTAATAGTAAGGTAACTGCCTTGGATCGCTCGTGACGTTGTTAGCGCGATCGCGCGTACGTGTATGCAATCGATGTGTTCTAACGATCCGTCTTCTTACTTATTCCGTGACGCCGAATACCGGAAATGTTAAGATTCTTATTAGATGAGAGACGTCGTCGCGGTCGGCGTACAATTTCGACGATTTCCCAGGAGGTTACAGGCGCATCAGGTTTTACTGCATGTCCCGAACATTGTTTCAACTTCGCGTAATGCACTTCTCGTAGATCGAAATATCCCGTGCATATCACGCAAGTTTTTCTTGATAGATTAAATAAATAGTGATTGTATAGCGCGCTCTCGAGTGAGCGTTGAATCGCATACAGTAACATAATTGTCCCATTTGTTTGTTTGTTAAAAAACTAAATGATAAATAAATGGAACACAACTTTTATTATTTATTTTCATTGTTATTATTTATTTTAACGCAGTTAAAATACATAAATAGAACAATTTATTTATTTTAATTACGTTACAATAAATAAATAAAAACAATTGTGTTGCATTGCCCGATTCAACCTCACTTGTATTTGTTTATTATCGCTTTACATATCCCGTCGCATTATATACAAATGCTTTAGTTAAATCGAACAATTCTTGTCAGAGTTGATTTTAAAATACAAATGGAAGATATATAAGCGAGGCCAAACGTTAGTTTCCCGAAGAGGAAAGTTCGTTTCACACTGTAACCGCGGGTGAAGATGTTTTTTTCGTTTAAAACTCGCTACACGGATTACGAGTTAATTTCAAGTTCCGCGCGGCATCCTCACAGGCTTATCTAAGTTTCTGCCGCTCTTAATTAACACATTTAACCGGATTGTGACTTTGGTATTAATGCGTGTTGCCGAAGTATATATAGAGAGGGAGTTTAGTGTTACACACGGCGTGCTTAATAAATTATTGGCACAGTCGAGAGACTAGGAAGGGCTTGTGTTAAGATTAAAATCCCCCGTTCTCTGAATGGAAAATTAATAAAACGCCGTTATTGCGCGAAGTCAAATTCTTGCGCAACGTTATTGATCCTTGCCGGCCATAAAATTAAAAAATTCCGCTTCTTGTCGTTTTCAAGTAATTTATCGGAACCGTCCGCGCGTTGAGAGAGTCGATGATGACGACCATTAATTCCAACGAATCAAGAATAATTTAGCTACGCCGACGACGATGCACGCCAATGATTTAACCACAAATTTTTATAACAGGCTTGATGCTCCATATATCACAATCTTTAATGCAATAACGAGCGATCACTCACTGCGCGTTTCATAAACACCTAAACGATCTTGATTACAGTGGTATTAAACGTTCGACTCGACCGTGAACTTGAACGGACATCGCCACGTCGGTCGTACAATTCCTCTGATTGCCCGCGAACAATTAATTCACGTACACGCCGCGAACGAGGTAATCTCGGCAAGACGCGAAGCAAATTGGAAATAACGCGACTTAATTAAAGATTCTCACGTGTTTTACTCCTTTCGAGTTTTCACCTCTTCCTCCTTTCTCTTCTATGACGGCGCGGAGGAAATGACAGCCGTGTGTGTGTGTGTGTGTGTGTGTAATACGGCACGTATCTCATAGCGCGTGTATATCTCCGTTGCGGATTTGAGTTCTCACCGTTCTTCCTGAGCAGAATTCAAAATCATCGGGAGAATCGTAGCGGGCGGCCGGAGTATTCCAAAGCGAAGGAATCCGTGTAATCCGATGGGAATGTAGCCGCATTATGCGTTACGTGGGCGAATACATATTCTTCTTCTTCTCTGGCAAGCGAAGACGAAGATGATTCGCGAATCCAATCCCTCTTGCCTCACATGTAGATTTTTAATACTTGGGGATGTACAAATAAAATTAAAAAAAAAAAAAATATACGAGCGACAGATTGAAGTATTTTACCGCGCGTACAAATCACATGTGCGGTACATCGTGTGTCTCTCGGGCAAAGAAAAATTGGAGGATTAAAAGTTGGAAAAGTATCTCGCGATCGAGTCACGCTGCTGATCTCGTCGTAACGTTTATTTATTACACGTTTAGGTACGCGTTGCGCGTTTCTCGCGAACTGACATTGACCGATACTCGTGCGGTGACGATTAATGTCCACGAGGGTTGCCAGTTGTAGCTCAAAATGGGGAGAGGGGTTTCTCTCTACCGCGCCGCGCTTATATATCGACGGGTCGCTCTAATTATTTTGCTCGTTCGCTCGCGACTAACTTGATAACGCTTGTTCGACATTCGACTCGAGTATAGGTGACACAACGCTCGCACCGCCTGCCGGCTCCCGATACTAATGTGTTAATTTATAATTGCGTCGTAAATTTCTGCCCGCGGCCGCGGGAACACTGTGTGTACAAAGCGCGCGCCAGCCACGCGTGAACTCTGCCCCAGATTCGCCTCGCTCCCCACATTGCTCGCTTTCCTATATCCGTAAAACACGCGGATTAAAAATAGTTTATTTAATATTCAAAGGCGGGAGATGTGAGAGAGGATGTACCCGAGAGACGAAACAGGGTATAAACGAGGTGATGTGAAAGAAAAGTTTTTTATCAGAGAGAGAGAGAGAGAGAGAGTACAAGAAAGAATTTTAAATGAACCGTGTCTGTTTTGATTCGACTCTCCGCGAGAGACACGGAGAAGTTTATGCAAATCTGTCACGTGCATATAATATTGTAAGGCAAAAGATAACATTTAGATAATTGTATCTGATTATTTGCGTTGTCAGTCGGTGACGGCGTAAGCAGCGGTTCGTTGTTCGCGCCAATCAGCTAATCAGCTGATGCCGCATTGTCGAAAAACATGCAAAAAGCGAAGTTTACGAGCTCGCGCTCCGGCTGCGTTCCGGAGCAGAGACTCTCCTCCGCGCCTCTTTCAATATTTTCTCACTTGTTCAATTATACATATATTCAGTCACTTAATGAAAGTGTTACATTTTTTTCTATATTAACACACTGAACAGTGTGCGTGTTTATTTAATGTCCCGTCACACAATCCTTCCGCTGTGTCCGCTCCAACGGTATAAGTCAGTATCTTTATCTACCGTTTCACCACGCTCTCGCCCGGCTATTCCTTACAATATACTTGAGAGGATAATAGCCCTAATGACAGAAGCACCATTGACGTTTAATATAACTTCCTGCGGGATAAGAATAGAATCTCATCAAGCGTATCCAGATTGCTCTCCCTTCGCCACATTCCCCTCTTACACACCGCGGAGTACAATAAAACTCGCTCTTTCTCCATCTCTCTTTCTCTCCGAGCGCATTCCTTCGTTTTCCATGCAATTTGCTGATAGTTTATTTAAAATTAAAACATCTTTCTCTCTCTCTCTCTCTCTCTCTCTGTCGGCGGAGCGAAGAAACCGTTTAGAGTAAGAATAGCAAAACTCCGACAGAGGAATTATGTTATATCGATTTATTCTTGACTTTCGAGCGGCAAACACGCACAAAAAGCCGTCACAAACATGGCATTTTAGCGTCACGTCGCTTTGTCGTATCGCCGGCGAGAAAAATATTCGAAGAGGTGCATTTTTCCACGCGATTCGCGTGAAAAAAGCAGTGAAGGATATTAAAATTTTCGAAGGAAATTACAAAAAGCAGCGCGACGCTTTCTCTCTTTATTTGTTCGTTCGGTTTTTTTTTCCACAATTATCAGACGAATGAGCTCATTATTCGCTCGACGCTTCGGCACAGATAAAATCACTCGGCATTAATAAGTAATTGCATTTAACCGCTGATCAACGACGATGCGGGCATTCACGTTAATTAGGTGACACTTTTTGCTCGATCGTCGCTTCGCTTCAATTAGCGCGAACGCGCTAATTGATCGGCGACATTACACAATGCAATCTGGACGGACGGATCCCGGTTGTTTGACACGATACGTTAAAACTGTTAATCATCTAGTTGGTTTTTCCACAAAAATCAACCAATATCGTGTGTGTTAGTAAACACAAGTTTTGTTTTTGAATGAATTAATTGCTTAGACTGCGCAAAATCGACACAAGATTGAGAGTTGCCGTCAAGATCTATATTGGCACGTAAATCAGGCGAGGATTAGGAAATAATTTGCCAGTGTTTCCGGACCACTGGATGCGGAGGAAATAGATCAGAGCGTCGGAACGAGACGACGGCGTCTGATAATTGCGAAAGAGTATATATATCCGTTATTTCAATCGAGTTACACCTGTGAGTTGACACATCTTCGTCGCATTATTTCGCTGCAACAACGATTAAAGCACGTCCAGACACGACTATCTGGCTGGGTGCTCATCTTATTATTAAGAAAAAATAATGTTCTCCCTCTCTGCTTGCAACTATTGTATTTTATTATTGTTACAGCAACAAAAAACATTTCGTTCCGAGTGGAGAGCAATAAAAACTTTTTTCAAGAAAGAAAGAGAGAAGGAATTCTCTTTCTCACACAGAGAATTTCTTAAATATTAAAACACGTACGTGAGAGAAGATTCCAGTGTGTGTGTGTGTGTGTACACGCGCGCTGGAATCGAAACGCGCTAAAAGCTCAAGAATGTAGAGAAGCTCTTAGCAATTCACAATATAAGCCGCGGATTAAATTTTATCCAGAAAGGGAAAAATGGAAATTGCTTTCTGAATACGTACTCGCCGGCGGGTTTGTTTTCGCAACCGATCCACCATAGATATATTTGTGAGTTTGCAGAGAAAGCGTTGCGCGAAGTGGACAATTTCGTTGGTAAATCTTTTTAATCCTATTGACGATGTCAAATCCCTAATACTGCAACTTTTCGAGACGTAATAATTTATTTACGCTAAGTATTTGTCAACTTTGTATTTCAATTTCAAAAAACAAAAACGAGTTTTTAGCCGTCTCGTGCCGCTCGTTGGGAAACGGTAAAATCTTGGTGCTCGCTGGAGTTTATATCAGACGAAGTTATTTATGCGCTCTCTGTGTATGTGTGTGTGTGTGTGTGTGTCTGCGCGAGTTCGCTTTTGCAGAAATAAATCATCTCGCGGCACATCTCACATTCCGTTATTAAAGGAATTCGCGCGCGATAACGCTGAATAACGGTTGTAAAACGGGCCGTCTATTAAGTTGCAATTAACCTTCCGACCGGGCGCAGCAACGTAGCTCGCGTTCCCGTACAACACGACCCACTTCAATATGTTAATGCCGCTTTCTTCCGCTTGACCGGGGAGGAGAAGTCTATCGAGCTAGTTTGTTTCCGTCAGAATCTCGCAACATTTAATTTGCATCAAGCGATTTAGCAAATAAATACTTTTTTAACAGGTTGAGGTTTACGTTCAGAAGATGTATAAAATTCCACCACACAAAATCTCTCCGCAAAAAACGTTGTGCTTTTCATAAAACTTTTTTTTGAAGCGAGTAAAAGTTTTATATTTTCAGATTCCGTCATCGAAATATATGTCACGATTCCGAGTTGCGTATTATATCACATAATACGGACGAGCTAATGCTTCGCGCTTTTTCGATACATTATGCATTATCTCTTTCTCTCTCTTTCTCTCTCTCTCTCTCTCTCTCTCTTTCTTGTCGCGCGGAAGATATAACGACCGCCATTAGGATCTCGACGGTCAATCGTTCACGGCGCGGGAGAGTTTATATATCATGTCGTGTACGATAAAGGTACATATAAGCTCTGTTTAATAAGGGGAGGAAGGGGGGGGGAGAAGAAAAAAAAATCTCGTTTGTCTCATACACGCCGACGCACATCGGCGATCGCACACAACGTGCGCATGTCGGCGGAGAGAGGACTCGCGCGAGTAAAGCTCTAATATTTCAATACGTTATCTGCAAAAAGTCAGGCTGCGCGAGCGATCGATAGCGCAAGTCCTTCGAACGAATATACGCGCACGTTTATACGGCGGGGCGTTGCGACGAGATCGCGCGCTATTATTGGCGATCGAACTGGATCGAGATACACGCAACGCTCGCGGTCGCTCGCACGCGATCCTAATCCGATTTTGCACCTTGCATAATATATCGCGCGCCTGTCCAAAATCCTCGGACGCGACTAGTTTTCCGCGACAAGTTTTGCGGATAAATAAACCACGTGAGACCGTCTCGGTGAAATCCCCCGTTAAAATTCGATTATTCGACGACGGCTTTTCGACGTGCGTCTCAAACAAAAATGTAGAACTCTGCCAACGTGTGATCGTTTCACACTAAAAATTCTCGCTCGCTCGACGAAGTTAAAGAATTTTCAAACAAGACGAATGAAAATCGCAACGGGCGTGAATGCTTATACACGCGTAAGCGAACGAAAATGTACGTTGACAAGCCCGCGTCGTGTAGTACGTCTCGTTTCGCGCTAAATCTAATTGTTGTTTACCTGTTACTAAGTTTGCCCGAGACACGAGTTTGCAGCAACTATTTAATTACCGCCACGGGGGTCTCTATCGCTAATTAATCACTCCCATCAGAGGCGTGTGATCGAACATTGTACTGTAATATTCAGCAATTAGGAGACGTTTGATACGAGCGTAAACGTTCTCGTCTTATTGTCGAGTTTTTGGAATACGTGGTAATCAATTCGTTCGCGCGCGAGTGTAATCGAATGTATTTTTATTCCGTGCCGACTGTCAGCAGATTATTATTATTATTCTCATTCACCGCGCGATCGAAAAAAAAAAAAGCAATGATGTATCGCGGTAATATGTTACGATTATATCTCGCCGCGAATAATTTACTCGGCCGTTAAGTCGCAAGTATTTGCTCGCGGCGGCGAATATAAATCCTCATTCGCCGACCGGTTATTCTCTCGAGAACGTATATCGTCGCGCGCGTTCTTATTTGAAATCACGCATTCCTCTCGTTTAAAGTTTCCTCAATCGTCGTCGATAGATGCGATAATGAACAGACAAAATCCCGTACAGTAAATCGCGTAAAGGCTCCAATTTTGTAAAAAACTTTGCAGAAGTAAAATGGCCAATGCGAGCCTAACACAGTTGACGGTGTGAAAT
>QVNV01003742.1:0-76089 GCA_014825455.1 Pseudomyrmex pallidus
CTCCAACCGTGGACCAATAGAATCAAGGCTGTATGGTCATTTTTACTTTTATTTTTTAATAATTAAGGCCTTTTCAATTTATTGTTAAATAGTTTTGAATTGCACTTTATCCCGCGTAGTTACGTCACTTGACTTCAGAGTATTGTGGTTCTTTCACAGCGAATTCCGTAGCCTTTTTGCACAAGTGCGCACTTGAATGCGACTTTTAACGGACTTTTTCCATCGAAAGTCGCACTCATTGTCAGTGCGCACTTGTGCAGGCTATCGAATTCGCTGTCAGTCTTATGACTTGCACTATCGTGCAATAGAAATTGTTCTTCGCAAATTTATTGAATAAACTAGTTTCTATATCAGTAATCTTTTTTTTATTTCAATAACCGTATTGTCTTCAACTTTTAATATTGTTTAGCATATGGATATTGTCGAGTTACACTATCTCTCTGAAGCTAAAGATGACGCAACTCCAGGGTATAATTGTAGTTTGTGTACTATCGCGCAAAAAATTTTTTTATTTTAATTTTTTTTACCTTTTGTGTCAATTTTGTTAACGTTTCTTTAATATCCCTTTGGTAAAGTTTCTCGACAAAGGCTAATTTAACAATATCATTTTTTGCAGTACTTTTAGTAGTCTCAGTATTATCTCCTATTTTCACTTTCTTAGCACCGTTGAAAGACTCAGATTTATCCAATAAATTACGTTTCAATGAAGGAGATGCGGAACGTATGTTTCGATTTAATTTGTGATTTACTGTTACAAAATCTTCCTCTGTATCGCTAGAATCGCTGTTGTTATTAAGATATTTTTTTCTGATTATCTCTTCTGCATTTTTGGCTGTTTTTCGTTTTTGTCGCTCTGTAATAATAAAATACATAGATATAAAAACGAGACAAAATTTGTAAGTAAATTACACATTTAATATGATGAAGATGAATTAAATAACTGAAAAAACTATCTTTCTGATATTTTTCTATTTTACATCTATTTGTTTTTATAATGCGATACATATCGCAAATTTTTCTACCTTTCTTATCTTCCTCTGTAATATATCCTGGTATTATTATATCGACATTTCTCTTTACGCGTTTCTTTTTTGGAGCAATAATGTCAGCATTTGTATTTTTATTCTTACTAGTATCTTCCACATTAGAGGATACAATCGAAGCTTTTTCTTGAAATGTATTAGCATCTTCAGTTTTATCTTCTATCTCCATATGTTCCACTACATTACTAGATGTTACTACAATGGTTTTTAACATAGATATGGAATCATTAGAAAATTTACTAGTATCCGAGTCTTCAGTTGATGTTGTTTTGTATTTTACATTATCATTTTGTTCTTCTTTTAACTCTTCTTGCATAGGTTGTGTTTTTTCATTTTTGCTTTGTATTATATCCTTATGTTTTGAATGTTGGTTTTCATATTTATGTTGAACATGATCTTCAACAGACATGTCATTATTGTCTTTGGTGGAAATTTCGCTATTATTGATGTCAGCAAGTGAGTGAGTTGCAGAATGTTTTGAATTATTTGTGTTAGCCTCATTGATCACTTTATCATTTAAATTGTCTTCGGTACTATCAGACACAGTTGTTAACGATTTTTCATTTATACATGTAACTTTCACGGAATCGATTACATTATTCACTTTGGGCTTACAAGCAGAATTTATTTCTTTATGATCGCTGGCTGACTGTTTTAAATTGTCTTCATTATGTGGTTCTAAAACTGACTTTTGAAGATTACTTGATTGTACATAATTATTTGCTGACAAATTGTCAGTTTTTAATTTTATATGTTCAGATGTTACTTTCGAACATACATTACTTATTTCGCTAATTGTTAGTTCTGCATTAGATTCCGAGCTATACTTCTCATCAAGTAATTCACCGACCGTTATACTTATGTTTTCTGGACTATTGTTTGACATGTGTTTTTCTGATTCATTGAAGATAATTGTTTTGCCTAGAGTATCAATTGCTGTAACAGATATATGAAGTAAGACAAAACTCTTTCTTGTTCTCATTATCTTCAAACTAAAGCAATATGTAAAGTGATCTCAAAATATATTCACATTCTCAATATAATTTAAAGAAACAATTAGAAAGAAATATAATTTTATTGATGTAGCCAAATTTGGCCTAAGAGACGAAGGGATTTGGATAACAAACATTCCTTATTTTTATTTATCTACATACTTTCTTATTCATTCATTTTCTTTCTTTTTCTATGCGCTTTCTTTTAAATTTTCCAATCTATCTAACAATTATTTAGGTTTAATGATTACTTGTGCTAGAAATAATACCTGAATCACATTCCAATGGTTCTTCATTAACTTTAGTGCCTTCTTTTACAGTCTTCGCCAGAGTAGAACACAATTTTTTGTCTAAAATTACACATGTAGCCGGCTGTTCTGCAAACAAAATACTATTATCTATAAGATGCAACATATGAATATCTGTATAAATTCTTATTTTATTCAGTTATATACATATATATATTTCCTTTATTAAAAATAAAGTTACTTACCAGTTTTCTGATCTTGCAACTTTAATTCCGAAATATTTGGTAAATTTGTTGTATCGTTCTGTTCGACATCTTCATCATCAGACAATCTCAATCGTACACTTTCGTCAGATAATGCATCTTCATCATCTCCTTCTTCTTCTTCAGCCCCGTTATATAACAACTCATCTTCCTTTTCTTTTGATATCTCAGTACTGTTTTCTATTCCACTATTACATGAAACTGTTGAACTATCTTCTGAATCAGCAATAGTGTCAACTAGTCTTTTCTCCATTACGAAATGCACGGAGTGAAATGTCACTGCAAATTTTATTTACTTTGTCAAACATGTTTATTTTCTTCTATATATAAGTAAAACTTATATAATTAAAACAACTACATTCATAATATAATTGTACACCTAGATTTTATAAATGTATTTGTCATAAAAAGCTTAATGTATTTACAGTGACATGTATAAAAGGTGTTTTATTTGATAAAATAGCAAAGTAAAAAAAAAACTCAATATATACATATTTATATAATCTTTATTAACATAAGTTTTACAATCATAAAATTAATATGTAACATATATAATTTTGATTTTTTTAAGTCTTTAACATTGCATTTTTAAAACTCATATTAACATATGTTTAAAGTAATTTACAGCAAGTGTAACTTAAATATAAACTTCTAAAAATTATTATTTATACATAATTTATAGTATAAATAATTTTTTAGAAATTTGTAAAGATATTTATCTCAAATTCAGGAAAATATATATTTTGAAACCAAATAAAAATGTCTTCCAGATTTTCTAAGTTTTTTCAGAAATATAAGAAAATGAAAAATCTTTTAGAATACCTCAGAATTCACATACAAAATATGATTACAATTTGTATAAACTTTATATTCACAAATTTATACTGCTTATAAAAATTTCTAATAACTGTTTTATTTTGCGTAATTTGAAAAAAAAAAAAACAAACAAAACGCATAAAAATTGAGGAGAACTTCTGAGAGGTAAAATTTAAACTTCGAAGAATTTTTTCATCAGGAAGAATAGAAAAAAAAGACAAATTTGCTCTTTAACATTGTTTCTTTTTTGTCTGTAAACATTAAACATGTGTGCAACAATATTTCTTATATTCTTTACAAAAGCACATTTACTTGTATAGTTATTGATTTGCTATTTATATTATCATTTGTGAAACACCTTGCTATTACATATACGCGCGCGTCTCATTCTGGATTGATGCCCATCGCGCGCGAGGTCACTACTTTGTTAGTCATTAGATTGGTGCAGAAATTAGATACGTTCTACTAATATCAAACAGGAAATTTTTCGCGCTTGTAAAACACTTATATGTACGAATTATTTCCAGAAATTGGACGGGAACGGGCCCTGATTATGAGAGAAAGGAGGGGAAAGGAAGGGACATCAAAGGTCTCTGACCCATAAAATAGAACACTAAAACAAATATGGCGGATTGAGGTATTCCCTACTCACAAACAAGTAATGGTATGTTTTATATTCAAAGACACACTGTCGTATCTTTCATTCATAGTTTTAATGTAATTTCACTGTCTGACATTTTTAATGACTGTAACTAAAAAAATCTAGCAAAATTAATGTATATACATAACCTTACATATCTATCTATATTTTTTTAAAATCACTAAAATTTATCACCTTTAACAATCACTTTAAGGTTATCTCGCTTGAAAAACCAACTTATGTGACATTAAACTTTTTTAAAAATGCATAAGTTGATTGCGAGAAATATTAGAGGCGTGAAGACGCTTCATTGAACGCTTGAGATGCTTATTTGACTCGAATGAGATGCCGTTAAGCGAGCAACAATGATTTTGTCGAGAACAGAACATTTATAAATATCACGAAACATTGTTATCGTTGGTTTTTGCATTGTCGATCTTTTGAAACACGAATGTGAATTAAACAAACCGCGCAAAATAATCGTACTGTCACAGAGATTTGCGCATCAATGCATCGAGCTTGAAGCACGCTCACCACCGCACCACGGAGAACAGCACTATCGTAGCGTCGCACTTGAGTCCCAAGATTCGTCCCGAAGTTAGTCGAGCAAATACGAAGTATCACAAAATGGCAGCACAAACTGCGACGTCGCGATTCGCTGCAGTAATAACGCGAGAGACTATTATTTTTAACCAGCAGCACGTCACAAGATCAGTCACAGAATCAAATCACATTTAACGATTGTGATCAAAACATTTCACAAGCCTACATAAATGCTACTAATTCTCCATTTTTTTCTATCGCCATGACACAAACTTATTTTTGTCTCGTTATTGGTTTTCTTCGTTTCTTTTGCATTCTCTCTCTTATATAAACAAACATGAGTCATTAATGTCACAAGTCAGTTTCATCGATCTTGTTATTGCCTCATGTTAGATATCAGCGTATAATTATTATAATTAATTTATATAATTAGTTTATATACATTTCAAGCTCATATGTTGTGAATGATATATATTGTTCTATTTATAGAACATGTCCACAACTCTATTTTCATGCGATTTTTCAACATTTTGTAAGTATGGTCGGGGATTCGTTTATTGAACGGTTGATGAACATCCCCTTCTCTTTTCGTTCGACGCACCAATGGCAGAATCGGCGATGGAGGGAGAAATGCGCAGCTGTTTTATCGTATAACAGAACAATCGATTTTTGGTGGCTTATTTCCACTTAAAGTCCACGTTATGATATGGATTTTTCAACTATTGATCTCACACACGAGAAATGTATTTATTTCATCATTTAATACGCACTTATTAATGTCATCTTCTTTATCTCAGCGAGTTGTTTATTAATCAGATTTACTCAGGGCCACGGTTTTGGTATTAATTAATGCCTGGTAATTTTTCCGTATTTTATTTTTTTTCTATTTAATCAATTATATAAAACAAATGCATTTTTCAAAAAATGCAAAATTGAAAAATAGAACGGTTTTCTAGCGGATTCTTCATTGTAACCAGTATGTAACAGCATAATGTTTGCAGAAGTTTTATCTACACCGATTAACATTCTATACAAATTTCCATTAGACGTTTTACTAAACGTCACATGAAATTATCGACGTTCACTAAACGTCTAATGGACGTTATGTTTATGTAAATAGTTGTGCATCATAATTTTGGGGACCGCATATTATCATTAGCAAAACCTACTTTTACAAACGTACTTTCTCGAAGCGCAAGCAACTACCTGCAAGCCGCACAACAAAAATAAGTATAAGTATAACAGAGCGCTCTACGAGTGAGCAAGACAAAACTTGTCTTTTTATTCGCTGAAAAGTATGGCCGTGGTAGAAGGTAGAAATCCCGCGTCCCAAAATGCCGTGGAGTAAACTCCGGTGACAAGGTGCGAACACTTTATTTTACCAACCATTTATAATTAGCCAGATATTATTATAATTATGGTTAGATAGGCTGAATAGATTCAGCCTATCCAACAATTATAAAGAAAATCTGCTATTTCCTAAAACTGAGCTGTTGTTCTTTCATATTTAGTATAAAAAAATTTTTTAAACTTATTATTTGTTTAATCTCAGAACCTACACACACAAACACACGTTCGTGCGCGCGCAAGTACACATTTTCTCCCTCTTCTTTATTAGAAAACTTTATATCAGATTGAATAACTTATAAACTATAATATTATATGAAAAATCAAAATGTTAGAGTAATACAAAATATATATAATATATTACACAGGTCGGATACTAATTGAGCGTAGAAACAGGAAATGCAAATATTTTATTAGACGATTGGCCAAATTAAACAATGCTATTAGTTAGCACTCGATTAGTTTTCGCGTTTGTTTGCGATATTCGTTCGATAAATACCCGGCTTTACATTTAATCGCAATTAACTTTTGAACTTTCCCTCTGTAACAAGTTCTACAATAAATCGTATGCAGTATGTTGTTGTTAGGTGTCGCTAGTCTTCTGTCAAAGCCGGCCCATTAATCCAATAGGCTCGTTCTAAGGTTAGTTGTTACATAAAACTAACGACATCCATATTATAAAATAGGTTTAACTATAGTTATAGTTAATACAAAAAGAGAGAAATATAAATTTAATAAATTATATTATTTTTTTTTTATTATAATTGTTATAAATATTGAAAATAGAACTTCGCAACCTTTTAAATAACTAAAAAAAATTTATGTATTCTAAAAGTAGCAAAGCAAAACACATATCGCCATCTGTTGCTATTTTTGCTTCTACTTTTACTTTTTAAGACATTGATATATCACATTTCGTGTCATGTATAATTGGTGTAATATTAAACGTGTGGTAAGGTAATTTTTTCTTATATTATTTTAATTGTTTTTTCTGAAGAGATAAGACATGCTATATCTGTCATTAAAATTTGATACTATGTTTTCTGTATACGTTTATGGAAAGATATTATTATACAAAATAATATTAAACAAATCAAAACGGTTATCATTATATCTCGATTTTTGTATATTTTTTATAAAACTCAAAATTTTGATTTAAAAAAACTTAAAATACATTTCTAAAATGTTAAAGTCTTGAAAACTTGATAAATATATTCATGTACTAAAAAAATAAAATTATAACAAAATTAAAAAATTTTTTTAAATAAAATCTTGACAGTTCTAACAAATAGAAGCTGTTCTAATTATTGAGAGCTAATTTCAAAAATATTAGTAAGTATAGTACAGTTACATCACATATTGTAATCACATTAATTATTGGCAAGAAACAAAAATAAGCCGTATAAGCATATTATTATAGACAAAATAGTTCGTTTGATATAATCTGAACCAAATAACTAAGGCTCTAACAAATTCTATAAATATATATTTCCTAATCATAAAAATTTCCACATTTGTATATGGATTATATTGATTTGCGATACTAGCGACGATGTAGTTGTGACTTGTACTTTTGTACTGAATAAAAAAACAAAAACATTTTCAAGGTAACGCAAGAAGCCATACCATTTTTGTAAATATGCATTACAAAATGGCGAACGTATCATACAAAATGGTGCCTACTAGATAAAAGCGTCTCTATAGCAACACTAACATTTCCATATAATATTGGGCCTTAAGGCCCAATTTTGGCAATAACTTTTTTGGTATGCTTGATTAATTATCATATTTATTTATTAAAAAATTTTAACTAAAAATTAGCTTAATTTACAAAATTAACTAATTTGTTAATTTGTAATTTTATAATATTATTCATAAACTTTAATATGTACATGTTTCAAAAACGGTATTAATTAAACATTTTGAAACGTATAAGAAAAAAATTTCGACCAAATACTTGTAGGCATCATAGTTGAACTTAAACTGTGCATCCTCACCGTTCCCTGTGAGGAAACTCAGTTATATTAACCACATGTCCGTGTTAGGATATATTAATCATATAAAAAGTGGTAAACTTACATTATACGGTGTTGAGAAGAGAGAGAAGAGAGATGGGAAGCACTAGTGCACTTTTTATTTGCGGAGCTTCGAAATTTACAGGTTATAACTGAAAATCGACACCGAACACCACAGCGACACTTGCCAGACAACTATGCAACGTCGCAATCTAAACAAGTGACTTCGGCAACGTTGCCGGTTCTCACGGACCGTTATTTTCGTGTAACATTGTATGCATTTACGTAGAAAAAGCAGTAAAATTTTGACGAATTGCGAGTAAAGAGCAAATTTAAGTGTGTTTTTGAGATAAACAATATATTAAAATATAAGGGAGTTATAACATAAATTACGATTAAACGCATATATGTAAAAGTTATCGACGTATACTATCGCGTCACGATTCGCTTGGAATCTCCTCTGCGCGTGCGCGTGTACGCCCACCGGTTCATCATACTTCGCGTTACTGTTAGTTGCCCGTGTCTACCATTCTACAGATAATTTTGTAAAACTGCGTAGTTTTTTCTTCTCACAAACTTTTCTCGTATGTATAGTTTTTTGGTTGCTATTATAAATGTAAAAGAATTTAACATAAACGACTGTTAATACAAAGTGCGTGTAGGGTAAGTAAAAATATGCCTCCTAACAATGTTATTAATACTAAAAAATATAGCTACTAAATAAGTCATTGATGTTGACAATGTATATTAGAAGCTACAGTATATATTAACGAAATGTGTTATATATTTATGTTAACATTAGATATTTAATTTAATGTCTGTTACAAATACTTTTTTAATAATAAAAAGTTTGCAGCTAAAATAAATAATACGGGAATAAGAGTTTTTATTATTTTGTTTTATATATTTTTTGTTATTATTTTATTAATCATAAATCATCTCTGTTATTATTTTACTAATCATAAAAATATTAAATTTTTATTTTAAAACTACTTTTACAAATTTTTTTTTTTACAAAATTGGAGCCTTTACGTGATTTACTTTACTTTTAAATTTGTTAATTTTCAAACTGATTTTTTATTTCCGTATTATTTCCGTATTCTTTATTTCTGATGCACAATATATCATATAAAATTTAATTGTAATAGACATTAAATTAAATATCTCATTTGAAAACATTGCAATTAGTTAATAGTTATATAAACAGAATAATGATAAATTTTGAAATAAAAATTATATAAGATAGGTGCATCAAAGACTTTCACGATGAAATAAAAAAAATACTTTTAATTGTGAAACGTTTTTTAAGATGTGCCATTATCAGGAAGAGCTTGAAAAATCCAGATATCTGAAAAACCTAGTAACAGAGATTTATATGATTATGTTAGAGTTAATTCCAGCAAATTAGTAATAGTTGTTGATGTACAAAATTGTTTTTATTATTTCAAAAGTGAACGTTTCAATCCTATTTTTGGATCTTCTTTAGCACAAACTGTGTATAAAATTTCAAGTATGTCAATCAATAATTTTGCAAGATTAAAATTTTATAATATAAAAAGATAAAAACAAAATATTAAAAAATTTTGAATTATTTTTTAGAAATTTAGCGATTCCAAATTGCGTAATGCTAACCGGAATCTATTGTACGCGTGTATTGAAATCTATGAAATATGAATAAGATTATTTTAATTCCCGGCTTAATTCTTTGCAGTCAAATTGTTTTCTCCCAACAGTTTGTGTGTGATCGGAATAAAATTTAACATCAAGTCACACTTGATTTAATGCGATGATACGTGAGTCAGACTCGACATTGGACTGCAAAGAGTTATTTTAAAGAAAAAAATGAACTGTTCAGACCCCTCTCTCCCAGGCCTAATATCAGTGGGGTCTATATGTGGGGACCCTACGCGTCTGAAGGATAATATAACTTAACACAGTTAACGAGTGTTTATATCACAACCTCGTATATTGAGTGATGCATAGCGTTTGAAGTGAGTCAATAGCCTTATTGCAAATAAACGAATCAAAGTGAAAAAAGTTTGCTCGGTCACTCACAAGGCAAAGTAAAAACTTTTCAAAACAAGAGGAGAGACAGAAAACAATTTTTTTTTTCAAAGTTGAAATTTATAACATACAACAACGCTTGCAATCACAGAAACATATTCCTTTACACAGTCCCAATTGGTATTGGGACAGAATTTAGAAGTAGACCTAAAACCAACCCCGGCTGGTCTTTAGGAAGTATCACAAGAGATTTGTTGCGAGTATTAATTGCGTTTAATCTTCGGCGATGTGATTACGGGATTCAAAAATCTGGCATCGAGCGGAATAGTCATCTACTGATCAGCAGTGGAGAGTGGAGCATTCCAAACGCATCTCTCTGGAATGGCCTGCGTATGATTGCGAACGAGCCGACAGTTTTCTTAAGTTGTTGACCCTAAATAGATTCTTGCGCTCGAAGTAAAGCCCTATAGTGAGCATGAACCGTGTCACTACGTTTACACACCATAAATAGAGTAGAATTAAGGTGTATCACGTGTTAATGACGCGCATAACAATATGTCGGCAGGAAGTGGGTGGAAATCGAGTATCGATCACAGCGTGTCGACAGAAAAAGTCATTTAAGACAAAACCATAAAAAGATGCTCGATTTCTGCCGCTATTGATAACTGTTTCAGCAGATCCTGTTCGATGACGATCAGCTGCGTTTCTATCGTCAACGTCGCGACCAGGCCCCGTTCCTTCCCCGTTCCCCATATCATACTATATATTTGGCACGCACGTTATAAGCTTGACAAAAGTCAAGCTTAACTTGGACACAATGAATCCGAATCTATTATAAGATCCAAATTAAAATCTAATATGTGCTAATTTTACTTTAACCAGATATAAATGATAAATCTGGTCGTTATTGCACTGTAATAACTGTAATTAATAAAAGCAAGATAGAAAAATAAAACATTATATAATTGTTTTATATTATTTAATTTGTGCAATTGGGGGCGGTCTATTTAATCGTCGTTGAATCTGAGCCAGTGTGTCCAGTTCACGATCATTTAAGAGACTTGCACTCGTTTAATAATTCGTTTCGAAGCTTGACTTTTGTCACTTATAATTCTTCGAGTTTTAATTGCTGATGTAACGTTACCTCGCGTAAGTTTTATATACTGAAGAAATATCTGCAACACACACACATAGATGTGTATTACAGTTAAAAAATGAAATAAAATATTATTCGAAGAAAAAAGAGAGTGTTCTCCTTATTGTACATTTTTTCTTGCATTTTCAAGAGAATATTTCCCGTCAATAAACAAATTAGTTACTAAGAATAATAATACTATACGTATTATTTATTAAAGCTATTGTATATGATTCGTTATTGTTGTGTTATAAAAAATAACACAGCACCAATGTACATAAAACTCAGTTCACAAGATTACTCGCGCTCAGCCACAATCTTGCAATGGACTCATTGCTGTAACTGCTGTCCGAGTGAGAGGCCGACGTAACGCGTTGCATTGGTCGCCGCACACGGAATGAATGGAGTTCCGTGTGTCAGCGGAACAACGGAACGACTCGTAACTAGACAGACGGCCAATAAAAAACGACGTAAGGCATGCGTATCGCGCCGCGTAGTAAAGACTAGAAAAACAAACTTGAACGATCCGCTTGTCGAAGGGACGGCCCGCGAGAGGGTAGTGGACGTCGGTGAATCGCCGATAAAGGCGTAAATTTCATTGGCAATGCGTGCGAACCAGTCGGCAAAGTGCACGAATTCGCAGCTGGTCTTGAGGCATGTCGCGCTGATTACTTTCACCCGCTGATCCGTTCGACGAGTGCGCGAGGTCAACGCAGTCGAGAGGAAACTTACGCGCGCGGATTCCTCTTTTTGCTTTTTCTAGAACCGAGGCATCTCTCCTACGCGACGATCCGCGAACGGGCGAGAAATCCGCGAAGCCTGTCCGGGGCTTTTCCTCGCGCGACACACGACGCCTTAACGTGCGTCCGCATGCGTAATAATTGTCTGCTTTTCCGACGGGCCGATCGAAATACAGTGTCCCGACCGGAGAGCACTCTCGGGGTACACAGCGAAGAAAGAGAAGTTGCTGTAATGGCCGCCGTGTCATGAAATGAAGGTGCCGAGCCAGTTTTGTGGTGCCACAATGGAGGATAGCTGCAGCCCCGCGTCTCAAAATCACAACGGCCAGTTGGCCGGCGGCGCGAATGTATCCCTTGCCAACAACAAGCACCAGGGCGGCAGCGACAATGGCAGCAACGGCGACGCCAAGGACCAGCGACCACAGTACTCGATGCCTGGTATCCTGCACTTTATTCAGCACGAATGGGCCCGCTTCGAACTTGAGAGGTCCCAGTGGGAGCTGGACAGAGCAGAATTTCAGGTACGGGTCCCGAGTCGCGATGACGCCGGATTTTATGGAGCCGTGCATGAACCATCTTATTACAATTCGTCCGTCTTGCTTATTGCCCTTTTAGCTGTCATGTGACAAGAAAAATCGCGTAAAAACACATAAGTAAAAACCACATATACCCATGCAAACATTAATTTTAGCAAATTTGTGTTGTGATGGAATATGTTTTAGCAATGATCTTCTTGTAATTCAAATGTGTAATTATTCGTCGCACTGTTGCTTTTAATTTATTATACTGTCAAAAGCAATAAGTACTTACTTTTCCTTGATATTGCCTTTCGTCTTGTTATTCAAGCTATTTGAGTTTGTGAAAAAGTGATACTTGTATCTCCTTTTATAGGATATAAAAAAATCTTGAACATTTACACAAAAGTGTAACTGTATCGTAATGATAAATTTATTGAATTGATTAATTTTACCTGATATTTTGTTATACAGGCTAGGATAGCTTTTCTCCAAGGTGAAAGAAAAGGACAGGAAAATTTAAAGAACGATCTTGTAAGAAGAATAAAAATGTTAGAGTATGCACTAAAGCAAGAAAGGTAAATAATAAGCTATCATAGATATTTACAGTAATATATTACTTTAAACAAATCTAAGATATGTTTTTTAAAGTAATAATGTCTGAATATATTTCATATAAATTTTTTACAATATAAAAATGATAGTTAAAATACTTTGCACTTGATTTTTTTATATATATTCTAACACTTAGTCAACCAAATGGAAATATCTTGATTAAAGTGAGGGGAGATCTTCCTATTCAGCTAAGTGTTTAATAAGAAAATTTTTTGAAGAAAAAAGTTTTTTTGTTTTGTATCCAGTAATGATTAAATTTAGAATGGGAAATCAGAACCTGATAGAAATTTATTATTAAGTTCACATGTGTTACACATATAGATAGATTTTAACATTGTGTTAGTAAACTTATTATCTATGTTAATATTCTTATTCACCTTTATTTCTTAAAATTATAACAGAGCAAGGTACCATAAGTTAAAATATGGTACTGACTTAGTAATGCAAGGAGATATCAAACCACCTCTTTATGAAGAAGGTACTACGTGCAATACTTCTGAAGGTGGAGGTAGCGGAGGTAATGAAAGTGGTGGTAACGGAGGTGGCGGAGGAGGGGATGGAGAAGCTTCGTTCACATCTGTCAGTAATGTTAGTTGGAGACAAGGTCGTCAACTTTTAAGGCAGTATGTAAAACACATCTATGTTTCGATGTTTTATAGTGAGAATTATTACATTTTGTACTGTGTACGGATTTTAACTTTGGCAATAACACACAGAGAAAACATAAGCCAAATTTTTTCAGATATTTGCAAGAGATTGGATATACTGACACAATAATAGATGTTCGGTCAAACAGAGTACGGTCATTGCTTGGCTTAAACAATAATACAGATACAGAAGAAATGAATACTCCAGCGTTAAATGGAAATGAAGGAGTATCGCAGGATAAACGAGAATATAGTAAGGATAAGAATGAATATAATAACGAAATTCTTCGAGGAAAGCAGCACCATTCTTCAAAAAAGGTGGGAATAAACTAAAAGTTATGGAACTGGTTATAAATATATCAAAAACCTTAATTTCTTTTAATGTATAAATGTGTGTGTGTGTGTGTGTGTGTGTGTGTGTGTGTATATATATATGTGTGATGTTTACGATGTAAAATATGTATACGTAACTTTTTTTTAGCAACAGCCATCTTCTATAGCAGAAGCAATGATATTGGATACAGAAGCAGCTGTTATAGCAAATTTTGAATTTTTGGGTCACACAGATATGGATATGGAAGAGGAAGAAGGAGATGTAGAGGATGAAATTTATGACGCAAGTGCAGATACCAAACCAAATAAAGTAATAATAAATAACCAAAAAACTACCAAATCCAATAAAGTAACTTATTATTTTATACCGTTGCTATATATTTTGTAGTATATATATTTATTATTTTCTCTAATTTTTCCTATGTTTGACCTATATTTCAAATCCTATTTAATATTTTCTCTAATATATTTCTACTTTCTAGGAATCTATTCCTCTTTTAGCAGAGGATGTCGATACAGATGCAGAGGCAGAAGAAGTATTAAATGAATTAAATCTCCTCACGGAAATTGAAGAATCTCCACCTGGTTCTATTCATCTTGAAATGAATTCCTCAGAATGGAGTAAGTGACATTCTTAATTTTATATTGTTCAGGAATTTATTATATAAATGTTTACACACACCATCTATTCCTAATATGTTTTGCGTAGAAATTAATCCAATATCTTACCTTGCTTGGCAGATGCGTTACATAGAGGGTTGCAACCAGATCCAAGACGCCCAAATAAAGAGGGGGATTCAACTCTGGAATTAGGAGAATTAGAACAATTATGTGTTAGCAATGAAGCTGAAATAACATATGATGTAAGTTGCTAATATCGTCTTTCGTTTATTTCATTAATCAAGTTCATGTGTGTTTCAT
The DNA here is from genome assembly GCA_014825455.1 of Pseudomyrmex pallidus. NCBI lineage: Eukaryota > Metazoa > Arthropoda > Insecta > Hymenoptera > Formicidae > Pseudomyrmex > Pseudomyrmex pallidus. Next base: position 14,818 of record QVNV01003742.1, read on the forward strand.
AATGTGTGACATGACACTCTCAATATATTATTTTGCACAATAGATGGTTTCTACGAAGGAAACGTTCAGAAAAACATGGAACGCGAAATACACATTACGATCGCATTTCGATGCCGTCAGAGCACTTGTCTTCCATCCCACAGATCCAGTTCTCATCACCGCGAGCGATGATCACACTCTGAAATTGTGGAATCTTCATAAGACTGTTCCAGCTAAAAAGTTTGTACATTGCACTTTGTTATGGAAATATATTTTGTGAGTTCTTTCTGAGATATAAATTTTTCTCTTACTTATCCTTGCAGGTCAGCTTCATTAGATGTAGAACCACTTTACACATTCAGATCGCATACTGGACCTGTATTGTGTCTAGCAATGTGCAGTTTAGGCAATCGATGTTACAGCGGTGGTTTGGACGGCAATATTCATTGCTGGACCCTTCCATCAGCTAATATCGATCCCTATGACTCGTACGAACCAAGTGTCCTTAGTCACACATTAAGAGGGCACACAAACGCTGTTTGGGGATTGAGTATGTATCATCTGCGTCCGACTATGCTGTCGTTCAGCGCGGACGGAACTGTAAAGTTATGGGCTCCGCAGGCCACGCAACCTCTTCTCAATACGTATGTCTCGGAACAAGGTACGTATAACGCTACTAAACTTAAAATGACTATCAGACAATGGTCGGCAAAAGTAGCAGCGAGTTGTATGTTAAAATAACAAGAGAATCTCAAATTCACAGTTCTTTGTCTAGCAAATATTGATTGAATGTAAGTTTTCCTTCTGTGTTGTACGTGTTAGATGATAACACTTTGTTAATGATTACTTTTCTCTTCTCTTTATAGACGGCATACCGACTTCAGTTGATTTTATCAGGGACGAACCGCATAAGTTGGTCGTGGCTTACGAAGGAGCTTGCGTGGTATTTGACACTGAAACCGGTGCGATCGTGGCGCGGCTCGAAGCGAACGAGACAAAGGGCGTAAATCGCGTCGTAGCACACCCGACATTACCGCTGGTTGTAGCCGCACACGAAGATCGACATATTCGATTTTACGACCACCGGTCGGCCACTCTTGCTCACGCGATGGTGGCGCACTTGGATGCAGTTACTAGTCTTGCAGTAGATCCTCATGGTCTATACTTACTTTCAGGAAGTAAGTACAAAAGTGAACGTAGTGTATTTAATTATACATTTGCTACATAATTAAAAAATCAAATGTTAATACTTCGAGATGAATTCATAACTCGATATACTCTCCGCACGCAGGTCACGATTGCAGTATAAGATTATGGAATATGGACAACAAGACCTGCGTTCAGGAGATAACAGCGCATCGGAAGAAATTCGACGAAAGTATTCTAGACGTAGCGTTCCACCCGTCACGACCGTTTATAGCGAGCGCCGGCGCCGACGCTCTCGCCAAAGTGTTTGTGTGAAATGTATAAATCCAAGATATATACTCGCTACATCAAAATGATTTCTACTACTACATCAAATCGAGCAGTTTTATACTCGTATTCTTTTTTAGATAGTCTTTATAACTTTATGTGATTCACCCGTGAACACACTTCCAATTTCCGTTAATGAACTCTGACCGTTCTACCATCTTGTGGAGAAATGATTTATATAAAGAAATCAAATCTCTCTTCTCGATCATGTAGAGAGGGAGAATTATTCATTAAAAAGAAATGAAAATTTAACTCTTGTCTGTGACACAGTCTATGGAGAAAGATAATTTTAAATGTAAAGGCTACTTAAACAAACTGATGTTGCTCATTAAGTAGCCGAGACACTGTTTGGAATAGCGGGAAGGGGTCTATCACATGTAGAATATTAGCAGATGTAATCCTGATAAAATTAGAGAGGAACCAACCCCTTACCCACAGAATCCAGAAAGTACACTGCCGCGGTAGCGTAATATTTATCCTTACGTTAACTATTTATTACCAATATTGCCGTTACACTGTTGCACAGCTACTGAGGATTACTACAAACGTAATAATCGATGAGATATACAGTTGCCCTAATAAATAAAAAAAAAAAATGCATTAATTAGTCTCCCATTACACATAATTTTTCCTTGCTGCCTTGTATATTTATTGAGGCTGGCACATAGTAATGATAATGATAATAATAATAATAATAATAATAATTATATATATATATAATCATAAGCTAATTATAATATAATAGACATAATATTAATAACAATAAATTATAATTGTGTGTTTCTCTGTAATATATTGTATTTAAAAATAGATAACTGTGTAACGCGTATATATTCCTCTAATGAACTTTTTTTATTAAAATCTCATTCTATTATTTTCTTACTTTATACAAATGCCCACGTGTCCGAGACAAAAACTAGCTTGGGTTTTGTTTTCATCCTAAGTGCAACAAACGTCAACATTTCCATTCATTGTGTAACTAACGAATTATCATCGTTGCATCATGGTGATAAGTGTCTTAATTTTTTTCACGTAATTTTATTCAAAAGTTGGTACGTTATTTTTCTCACGTAAAAATGACTTTTATGAATGATTCTACTGTGCGAAAAAACTGATGGTGGAGAGAAATCCATCTTTTCGCGCTCTTTCGGAAAATTTAAAAGAAACTTTGTCTCTGCCCCTACAATCCCTATGAATTCCATTCAAATGTCGATTCGTGGCCATATACTTGTGCCAGTTTTTCTTGCGAGTCGGTAATCGATAAATCGCGCTATGTTATCGCATTAACGTGCGAGATATTTGATCCTTATTTCATTCGGATACGGATTATCACTTGGATTGCATTCGGACACGAGATCGGCCATAGCGTTGATGTGAGGCATCACTGACCTCGTGACATTCCGCGTGACCAATCCGACGAAGATCAGAAATGAAGAAAAAGTTTCAATTTCCCGAGTGCGAATGACAATTTTCACTACACGCTCGCGTGCGCCGCTTTGGATAAAGAAAGCGCTCCCAATCACGTAAAATCGCTTGTTGTTAACGCGCGTCGTAAGTGTGCGTAAGTGTTAAATTCTTAAGTCATCTCGATGCATGCGTACACGAGAAGTCTAAGAGGGCGCGAGAAGAAATTAGTGAAACAATGTGAATTTTTCGCCAGCCGCGTTTGCTCGCTTCACCGAAGGCTGACAGTACGTTTAATCGAGTCCTGGTGAAAAATATCTCTCCCGGACAGGTTATGTGAAATTATGCAAGTGGAATGTGGATTGATCTGAGTCGCGATCCGAGACGAACGTGCCGACGTTTTGTGTGATGTGTGTCCCGTTCTGTTTTATGAGCATCTTCACTACTTGAAGGCCTAACGATGGAACGGAATGGTGCCAGGGAGATGGAAGAGCGTAGATGTATCCGAGATACTGGGAGGGCACTAAAAAAATACGGGAGCACGGCTAAGCACATGACACGGACTGAGAGCTTGGTGAAGCACACGGTGTGTCCTACAGACACTCTCCAAGGAATTGCTCTGAAATACGGAGTCACGGTAAAAACTTTCGCATAAACTATTACACTTGCCTTTTTATTTCAATCTTTGTACGCTTTCTGTTTGTATACCTTAATATGCAAATGCTGTTTTAACACATCGCTTTGTTTAAAACGATCACATTGTGACACACTAGTCGATTTGATGTCTTTTTCTTACTCTTGTAGACAGAACAAATAAGAAGAATTAATAGATTATGGGCATCGGATAGTTTATTTTTACGAGAACACTTGCTTATTCCTGTTGGTGCGGACAGTCCCGCTTCTACATGTAATGATGAATCGGCAGCTAGTGACGAACATGATATATCTCCAAATGTAAGTAAGAGCCTATAAAGAAATTTATATTGAAAGAAATATTTAGCAACCACCATACTTGTCTGCAGATATCTAGTCCATCCTCGATATCCTTGTCTATTGACGATGAAAGTTCAGTTAATGATTTCTTAGCTAAAATGGATACCTCGATAGCTAATGTAAAACGAGAAGTCAAACGTGCTCAAGGGAACAGTGAGTAAGTTGTTTTCTGTTTTCTATATAAAAGAACATAAACTCTGTGTAATTTTATTATTTAAAATTATACTGAGATATATAAAAAAAATGATATCTAAAAACACAGGCACATGTGCAACCTTTCACGAAGTTTATCCATGAACTTTGATATGCTAAAAGAAAACATTAAATAACATCACAATTATCTATCTTACTACAAACAAAATTGTCCTATTATAGATTCTGTACTGATGATAGCAATGTGCAACGACGACGTGGATCTGCTAAATTACGAAATTCATTTTCTACTATGTCAAATATCTATTCGTCGTCTTCTGACTCTGTCAGGCCTGCGTCCTCTAGTGATATGCATAATTTTCCGACTGCTGTAGTTATGACACAAGGAAGAAAAGTGAAAACTTCCTTACAAAGACTTGAGCAACAGCAAGACGAAATGTTCCAGTTGTAGCGTTCGAATTTCATTGGGCTGTAAAAAATTTATTATCAATTTTGTTATTAAAAAAAAAATCTTCGTAAAACCGGATATATCGTATTATTGATGCAAATAGGTTGTTTCTCGCGTCCAATGTTAGTTGATCCACATGTGAAGTTCATTAAAATCGCATCTATGTTATCTATCGCTGTCGAAATATATCGATCGCCTCCTTATAATTGGTCCAACATTTCATTATTACATAATTGCACCATCGTTGTAACTCAACGATCTTCTTTCAGAATAATATTTAAACAAAAAATGGATCAACTAACTTTTATACTGCTCGAACATAGTGCTGAGCTGTTTTACATAATGTTGCTTAGTGGACCACATGTGCCTTGGATACAAGTCTCTGCATTATGTAAGAGTTCTCTCTATGCTCTAGTTTTTTCTGCCTTGTTAACTATTTATCGTAAAAATTAATTGTTTTTTATTTAAGTACTTTGTTTTTTTCTTTAATTGCTATAATGAACTAAAAGCAACTTCCAGAAAAGTAATTATTGCAAAGAAAATAGATAGCCCAAAATTATATGTGATGCATTGTAATGTAAAGGCGATGTAAAACTACTCTTATTTTTACGTGCAAGTTTTGAACACAATTGTTACGTTATAATATATATTTTATTTTATTGTTTTAATTTTCTTATAAAAGTTTGATATCTTTTGCACAATGAGAACAGTTGATTACATTTACATGAAACATGATATCATTTTTATTATAAATACACGTATGAATGAAAAAAAAAACTGGTGAAAATTAAATAATAATATAAATTAATTAATTCAGAAAAAATTCAGCAGCTTACGTTATTAAAATATTAAATATCATAAATCAGTTCCTTTATTTTTGTTAGATAAATGATAAACGTTTTACGCAAGCACTGGCGAAAATTTATTGAAACATAGTTTCAACATTTATTTTAATTAATTTATATAAATCTTTACAAGTTAGTTAAAAATTACCATCAGACAAAATTATAAAGAAAGTATCGTATACTAAAAAAAAAGTAAAAAGAACAAGAGAGAAATGGATTAAACTGTTAAAACTTTATATGTGTTACATGATGTTGCAAAGTGATGTAACTATAAAATAACAAATTATGTATAATATTGCAAACTGATGTAACTATAAAATAGCAAATTATATATAATCTGTAAAAATAAATAAAATAGCAAATTATATGTAATTAGTGTAACTATAAAATAGCAAATTATATATAATTTGTGATATATAAACACTTCTACATAGATAAAAAGATGTATATACCTTGTGATATATCAATGTATATCAAATATATTTCCAGGCTTTGTATATAATCTTCTAAAACATTATATCTTACACACTGTACATACCATTGATAACAGCACTAGTTATATAATAATGTTATCTATAATTAATATGATACCATTACCGCGAGTTAAAATATAAAAAATGTTACACATGACAAAAAATATAAAGATGTTACAATATAAAAAAAATATACTCTTTGATGCATCCTCATATCACTACGTCATATAGTTACTAAGAAAGATTATTTGACTTTTTTTAAGAATATAAATGTAAAAAAACTATAGAGTATATAAGCTTCATTGGTTATTGACCAGCAACTATTGTTCTGTATGTAGTACATGAAAACATAAAATTTATTCAATATCATTTAAAGTAATGAAAAATATAAGGATGTTGTACACACATATTTGACTATATTCTTAGTAAATATATATTATAAATTATTTACACAATATTACCTATTATTTACATAGTATATCTATTTTAGAGTTAACTATTCGTACAGGAGGTCGCAGATATCTGTTACAGTGACATTTCAATTCATTTATAAAATTGAAAGACCCTAAGCGACTGTTGCAATGTGGACAATATAATTTTCCCTTGGTCCAAGATTCCTTTGAAAAATAATTATTGGTTGTGTTTTACACTTCACAACATAAAAAACATTTCTTTGTAAGTTTTGATAAGAAAGACACATACTTGATTAATACTATCCATAATCCAATCTGGTGCATTTTCCGGAGTTACATATGAACAACAATCAGACTCAGTCTCACATCCCGCATCCGACGGAGACTGTTTTACTTCGTTATGTGCATTAAACAAAATATTAGTACCCTTAAAAAGGGATTTGCAGCAATGTCTACATCTCACTTCCATGACACGAGATTACTCTCTAGAGATTACTATAGTTATTGTATCATTAAATATATTGTGAAATAAAGCTTGTGCAAATTGTTGTATAAAAATTTTTTTTAATCACGGTCTTACCCCTAAAATATGTATATATTGCATTTCTAGTTTTTGAAGTTTTATAAATACCTATGTTTGTACACTATGCACTCTCATAAAAACACTACTATTTGTATTTTATTTTGTACTTGTTTTTTTAATGACTTCTGTCTATATATCGGGTATTTTTACTTTGATTGATTCGATTTTTTAGTGGTTTGAGAGTTGAAAATATCCGCCCATACGCCCTAGTACTTTAGTTTATACAAACATAACCTTTCATGTGCATGTCTAGCACAACTTTAGGTCCAATAGGCGTATGCGTCTGTCGCGTGCTTCAGCTATATTCCGTACAACTCAGTATTTTCTAGCAACAGTAAAAGATTCAGGAAGATTTATATTTACTAGCTCAGTATCCTTTCTTGTTGCTTGGACTCATATTAAAATACTTGGTTTTGTTTATTTTAGTCTGACTTATTTACTTATTATTAAACCTTATAAATGTAAAATAGTATGGATTAGTATATATAGGTAATAAAACCACAGCACACAGCAGCTGAAGTTTTTAAAGAAAAAAATTCAAGCACAACTCTTACTAGAGAGTAGAACAGTAGAAGAGTATTTAAGATATGAAGAAGTCTGCTGTATATATCAAATAAAAATAAAATAATTGCAATGATCATATATAACACAATATTTTGTGATAGCACAGAAACCAGTGAAAATTTTAATGTGTATACTTGTCTATTTTATTATTTTGTTACAAGGAAGCTATACACAAAATAAAAAATATATTATTTTTGAACAAAATTCTGTGGAATGCAAATAATAATAAAACTACACAACTAATTACTATACACTACATCTTTTTCATTGTGTAAGTTATTGTATCATTAAATATATGAAAAGACACAGATATACAATGTTTATGTGTATTTTAGATAATTTGCACATTTAATCCTCGCCTGCTGGTATTGCATCCTCCAGTCTTTTAACAAATTTGACACGTAACTCTGTCACATTGTCACTTTTAAGTTGATCCTGCACAAACCAACATGCAATCTCCATTTGTACCATTTCACAGGCACCTCTAAGTACACCAGTCAATATGTTACAATACTTCAAGTTTGAACAGTTATCAGGCAATTCTACAAATTCTGTTAATGGGTTTGTTTCAAAACATAGGGAAAATTCATCCCCAGCTGGACTCCAATTTGTAATTGATGGAGTTATGCCAAGAAATATTTTGAAACCACTTTGAATCTTTTCTGCTGTATCCTTAAAATCATAACATCGACCTGAACCAGTCCGCGCCAGGAAGTCTTCTATTAATCGAATTCCCATGTTGTATCCCATTCTCTCTAATTGCTTGTTAACATCTTCTACATTTTCATATTCTTTGAGCAATTGGGCTACAAGTGCACCATATGTTAGAGTAAACAGTTCAGAGTTCTGTGAAAAGAAAACAAAACCTAATTATTTATTTTGTACTGCTACACATATTAATGTCATTTAAATTGCTTTGTAGAGTAAAAAAAAAAAACAGATGACCATAACCTTGCTATTATTGTATTTTCTGTTATTTAAATTTAATATTTGCGTATTTGGAGAATCGGATATGACATCTGTTAATATTGAAACAATATTGTATTGTATTGTACTCATTCATAAAAAAATAATGCGACACTTGCCACTTTTTTTGCATCAAGTTTCGTTCCTGTTCGTGACATGATGACAGTTGACGAGTCTGGCACTTATTATGCTTATAACATCAACTTGATAATTAATAATTGTTTATTTTGAATATTAGCCTCATTTATTTACAGAGATTCTGCACAACAATCGAAAGTGACTGAAGATTAATTTTTTAACTTTACGATGTCGATCTCATATGTTTGTGTATCACAGTGTATCATCTGTTGAAATAAACGTCAAAAGAGCCATTTGCGTAATACGGCACATATGATATGATTGGTTATTAAATAGAAATTTCAAGAACCATAACCAATCATGTTGGCTAATTTGACCAACGTGATTGGTCAATTCTGTGAGACCTGCTACTCGCGTCTGAGTCTTATATGTGTGGATAGGCCTTCATACTAGTCTTAAACCCATATCAGACTACAAATTAAGATTCAACTTGTGTATACATATATTAGAGAATCAATCTGAAGAGAAAAGCAAATCTCAAATTTAATAGATTTTGTTCTAATTAATCAAATTCCAATTTCAATCCTATTATTATCTATTGACATGTAATATGACTGTTGATTTAATCTTATTTTTGGAACAAGAGCCTGCAATGTTTTTCTGTCTCGATGTGTGCATCTCTTATTTGATACAAAGTATGTTTTCAATAAAAATAAACAGAGAACACGCTGTAATTTAATTCACTGATAAATGTTCAATGGTTTCTAGTTGTTCCAGTTCTATCTTTTTTAGCGAGTCGTACTGTACTCTTAATCTCTCCAGCTCCATAGATTTTTCCAAAATTAACGCCTGTAAGAAAACACACGAGAATGCACCACTAACTTATACGTCAAAATCAGCTTTCTCGCAGTTATCTAAAAACCTGCATTTGTTGTTTTTGCGCTTCTCTCTGTTTCGAAACGGAACGTAATAAATTTCGTGCACCGATTGTCTTCATCTTTTCTTTCTCTACTTCTGTTGCCATGTTATCCAATATTTTAATAAATTCGTCGGAATTTTTCTCAAATTCAGTAATCTCTGCAAAATAAATGTCTTCAATTACCGATGTATATACACATATACATGCGTGAGTCCGCGCGCACACATGTGTAAGCAGAAATAAAATAACTTGAACAAGATGTCTTTGATGTTAGAAATTATTTAGTCTATAATAGGAATTTGTAAATACTCAGTAAAAAAAAGAAAAAAAACGTAAATGTTACATTTTGCATCTTTGCATTTTTTTACATCTTTGATTTTATTCTTTACACAATTTTAAATAGTGGTTTGGTGTGCCACTCAAGTTTTAAATATATTTACATATATTAACGCAATCATAAATTATCTAATAAGCGCTAATCGGGAATGCATGTGCTGTTTTTGCGCAGGAGATTCAAGTGAACAAACAACGCTGACACACGTATGTGAGCAGCTACGCGCAACAAGCGAGTGCTTTGGAGTGTCATGTAAATAAATTCAAGTGAATTTGTTAGGTCGCTCGCTGGCATCACTTACTGGACGCGAAATTTTGACATTCCTCTTTCAGTTTGTTTGTTTGATTAGCCGCTTCCGGTTCTAAAACGCGTATCTTGCTCAAATCATCGATATAAATACCATACTTTGCCAATGAGTCGGCCATTTTCTCGCATCCTCTTTAATCTCGGGTAAAAGAAACTCGAGAGACACTTCATTCAAAACAAACGTGTCAGTCGAACGATTCTGTTCGAACGATTTTGATTGGCTCGAAGATCGTCAGTTATACAAAGGCCGATATTCATAGTCGATTCTTATAGGCCTGCTCTACAATACAGTCGTAAGAAATTGATCAATCACAGACAAATTACAGAAGAATAATCGATTGTGATTGGTCAATTTCTTACGACTTACAGCTTACGACTGTATTGTAATTACTCGGACATCATCTGAAGATAAACTTAAGACGATTTTAAATATAGGATCCGACTATGAATATCGGCCTAAGTGTATATATAGAGTGTCTGAAAAATTTTAACACAGCAGAAATGTGAAGATAAATTGAGTCAATCTAAACAGAAAAGTCCATCCATCACTTTGCAAAATTTGCAATATATAGTTGTTAAATGATTAATATATATATATGATTTTTGAATGATTAATTAATACAATGTGATCCAATGAGCGCGTGGTCCAAACTCCACAGGCGTGTATCAGCAATCAGCTGATTTTCAGTTGTAAAATCAGCTGATTGCTCAAGAAGCTGTGTCACACCACACTCGCTTTGATCCGCCTCTTGTTGTTGTTAAGAGATTGCATGAAGTAAGCCATTTTTTTTTTCACAACTCTATTTCGCGAATTTTGCAAAATGATACACGACTTTTCTGTTTAGATTGGCTCAATCCATCTTCACACTTCGAGACTGTGTGTCCAAAATGTTTCGCACACCTTGTATATGTAAATTTACATATATATAAAATTTTACAATTAAACCGAATTATATAAATTATTATATAATTGTACCATTATGTTATTTATACAATTTTTATATAATTGCATAAATTTGTTTTATAGTTTACATTTGGCTGGTTATGCGATTTATACGCGAAGAAACAAACGCCATGTACATTGTGCCAAAAGACGAGCGTCATTGGTTGCTGCGCGTCTCCGAGATTAATACCTACCTTCTATACTTATACCATACCATGGTCTATCCGCCGATTCGCTCGGCGCACCCGTTGCTCGCCGTGAATTCTCGTCGTGTTGGTGATAGACATAGCGAGGAAAAATGGAGCGAAATGGAAATTTGTTGGAACGCACGTCTTTTTCTCTCCTCAAGAATCGCCAGTTGATGTGAAAGAGCTAGACGGTGACAATCAGTGCGATTTTCTGATCACGTTAACAGTCGCGTGACGTGTTGCACACGTTTACGCGAACGTTCTCAGGGTGTCCGTTGACTACACGCCTTCATCGTTGCCTGATCGCATCTACGGGATCGATACACGCTCTCCTCGGCCACGCGACGTCGTGTTATTCGCTTGTCCCGGCTTCGCCAGGTTCTCTCGTCGAAGTTCGTTATGTCGGGCGAGCACACGACAGTGAGCAAGTGTCCCTCCGAATATGTTAAACTCAACGTCGGTGGTTCACTCCACTACACCACCATAGGCACCTTGCAGAAGCAGGATACTATGCTACGCGCTATGTTCAGCGGCCGCATGGAAGTTCTTACTGACTCAGAAGGTGAGATACTTTGTATGGGTTTTAGTGTACACATACCGCAGTGTCTTGGTCAAACACGTCAAATCACACAACACGCAATCGTTGATCGGTCTTAAATTTCTGGATATCATTCCTTATCTTGTAAGAAACATATATAAAAGCGTAAGTATTTATTTATTTAAACAATGCAGACTGTTTTATGTCAATTTCCAAGAGTTTGCTTTATTTATTGTCTCTTGTAACTTGTTGCTTTTTTTTTTTTTTACCGATTTTAGGCTGGATATTGATCGATCGCTGTGGCAAGCATTTTGGGACGATCTTGAATTTCTTGAGGGATGGTTCGGTTCCGTTGCCAGATAATACGAGAGATATGGCGGAACTGCTGGCGGAGGCAAAATATTATTGCATCAGTGAGCTGGTAGAGTCCTGTGAACACGCGCTTCTTTACAAAGATCGGGAATCCGAACCGATCTGCAGAGTCCCTCTTATCGCCTCTCAGAAGGAAGAACAGTTACTCATAAACAGCACTAATAAACCTGTGGTCAAACTGCTCATTAATAGGCATAATAATAAATATTCTTACACAAGGTATAATTTAAATATTACATACTGTGAAATATATTGCCGTTTTTTTTTCCAGCTTGTTTATGGAAAATAAATAAACTTCTCGATCTTTACAGTACATCAGACGATAATCTACTTAAAAATATAGAATTATTTGACAAGATGTCACTTAGATTCAGCGGTAGAGTGTTATTCATTAAAGATGTTATTGGCTCAACCGAGATTTGTTGTTGGACGTTTTACGGACACGGTCGTAAGGTGGCTGAGGTCTGCTGCCATTCAATCGTCTATACAACCGATAAGAAACATACAAAGGTAATATTGATGATACAGTAGTATGATCATTGATATTATCTCAGAATTATGTGATAAACAGTATTTTTTTCTTTCAGGTCGAATTTCCTGAAGCGCGAATATACGAGGAAACATTAAATATTTTGTTGTACGAACATAGGAATTGTCCGGATCAGGACTTGATGCAAGCGACGTCTTTGCGCGGTGCGGCCTGCGCGTCCGACGAGGAGGAGGGCGAGCGTTCGGGGTTAGCTCGCCTACGCTCCAATAAACAAAACCTCAACTGACACAATGTCGTCCTCAATCCACCACATGCCGCGTTCCTCAGCGTTGTGCGCTCTTTCAAGAAACCAAATTAAATGAAACAAACCGCGAAGTATCAAGGACAATAGTCGTATGATTGTGATTCTAGACTGTCTCTATCTCTGTGCCGAATCTATATCGCTTTTTCTCGTTCTGTCGGAAGACGGGAAAAAAAAAAAGAAACAAAAACCAGTTGGATTTAACTTCGGTCGTACGATAGGCCATCTCGATACATCACATCGCACAAGATTACACGCTCTGTTTAATATAAAAAGATACGTGTCATTTTTTCTGATTTATATAAAACGGAATGACAAATTTGTGTGTCTTTAAGGTTCTCCTTTTCATTTTATTGTTCTTGCTATACAAGCGTGTTTGTAAATATATATATATATAGGTATATATATTAATGTACGATTAAGAATGGCACTTTATCGATTTTGTCTTGTGAATCGTGAAAAGAATGTGTAGCGTCTTGTGCGCCTTACTATTTATGTGCCAAATTGTATTAAATCCACCACCAGAGAAATAAGTCCAAGTTGCCATTCTGTGACTGATAAAAAAAAGAAAGAAAAAAAAATTATTTATAAATTTATACTCTACAAAAAAAGAAAACAACACTTTTAAGCAGTCGTATATAGATTAATTGAATTGTTATAAAAAGATTTTTGCGCTAAACTAGGACTGCGTTGTTACCTGTTATAAGTATTATTATCACTATTGTATTATTTTATTATTATATCATCAATCATCTTTATTATCATTATCACTGTCGTTATTTTCATCCTTATCATTATTAATTATTGTCATATATATATATAAATATATAAATTACCAATTATTATTCCTACAAATATGATAAATTCGTCATGTTTATTATATATACTTTTTCTTAAAAATTTCCATAATTTAATATATACCAATAAAACCTTCAAACATACGTATAAATTTGCATATATTTTTCAACAAACATTAAAATTCTGTTCAACTGTGCAAAGAATAAGCTGGAGTAAAAATTACTGCCAGCAAAATAAACAACTGTAACATCAGTTAGAAAAATGCTGTTTTCTTAATTGCGCGATTTTTTGCTTGGAGCAAAAGGAAAAAGAGATCACACGAATTGGATTTTTTAATATACATGTCGAGAGTTTAATTATTAATTGCTACACCTAAAAAAATTGTCGAAAACGAACATTGTTGTCAAAACAGCAGCAATTTACCGCCAGTCCGCGACATTGACGAGATGTTTCATAATGTTTTTTTTTCTTTCTCGTCTCGTAATATAATGCACATTCATGTGTAATTAATTATTTATTGATGTCATTGTATGCAACAATAAGAGATTAATTTTGGTTTACTAATTTACATTTTTTTCACTTAGGCAACAAAATTGTAGTGGCAATCAGAACTGCGGCGTATCGAAAAATTCGTGTCTACTGTTACAATATAACTGTTACAATAACGGTAAGAAAAGAGAAACATCAATTTTTTTTATTTTATTTTATAAGAGAAGTAATCAAGATAAATCTGCTCAATTTTCTCGAAAGAAACATATGTTAGATAAATAAAAACAAAGTAAACTATATGGAAACATACGTGGATTATATGCATTTTTATGTGTGTAATTTTCAATACGTGATCTGTAATTCTACACAGTTTTAAGAATCCATATGTCATCGTTACAAGACATAGTACATATACAATATTGTAATATATTTTCATGTCTGTAAAACATGTAAGTTGTATTATGTACAAGGTGTCTGAAAACTTTATGACTCAGCCGAAGTATGAAGATATATTGTGCCAATCTGAATATATAAGAGTCGTATGTACATTTTTGCCCACTTTCAATAGTTATTAAGATATTATGTAATTAATATATGAGCCAGTGAGAGAGCGTGAGTAGCGATGGACTCGACTCTATAGGCGTGTATAAAAAACTATGTAATTTTCAAAGAAAATCAATAAATGAATATCAGCGAGACGCTGTCGCTGTATGTGTGTTACTTCGTTGCTAGAAAATTGTACAAATCAAGCAATTTTTCTTTACAACTGAAAATCACATGGTTTTGTACACATCTACAAAATTCAGCCGATCGCTTCCTACGTGTCTTATATCAATATTTTAATAACCATTTAGAATTTTGCAAAACTGTTTAACTGTTTTGTTCAAATTGATCTAATTTATCTCTACACTTTGATTGTGTCAGTTTTGGACACTCTGTATGTGTATAATATTATTGAATCGAATATATATTTACGTTGCACAAAATATACCCTATGAAGTTTCTTGTCTTTACAATTTTAAAGAAGCGCAAACGAAATTTGTAGATTATTCTAAAAAAAAAAAAAAAAAAAAAAAAAAAAAAAAAGTTTTGACATTTTAGAGATATATACAATATATTTTTCCTCAGAATTTATCTAAAATAGCAAAAAAAAGAGCATTAAAGAAAATTGTAAAACACAAAAAATTATGCATATTCTTGAAATCTGCTTAGACGCAAAATCAAGCGCAAAAACTTTCTGCGAGAGTCTTTATTGATTTTGAAACATTAATTTTCTTAACAAAAAAAAAAAAAACTGAAAAACAAAAAAGAAAATAGAGGCAAACATTGAGATTGATTCCAGCGACATGTATTATGAAATAAGATATTATACATAAATGTATGTGAATCATACATAAATACATACATATATATATGTATGTATATATGTATATGTATGACAGTTTGCAGCTAAAGACAGTATTCGCAAACGTTTCTTCTTAAGACGGAATCAAATGTGCATACACATGTTGCGGAGGTTGTTAAACCCCTGAATTAGAAAAGGCACATCAGTTGTTTTTTTTTTTTTTTTTCTGAATGATACTAGATTGACCGTTTGTCTAGTATCGACAATCGCTATTACTGATCACCTTATAAACGGTGTTTACGTAAGTGTATCGTGATTGCTTTTTCAACTATACATAATGGTTTTTGTTTTCGATGAAATTACTGTCTACTAACAGCCACGATTACACATGAGCATCGACAAGAGAATATATATTGACGGAAAAACGTTACAAATATATCGCAAAGATGTCAATAGATCGATTGACTTACATTTATTTAATTTCTACATTTTCGTTTTTTTTGTTTTTGTTTTTTTTTTTTTTTGTTTTTTTGTTTTTTTTGTTTTTTTTCCATAGAATTTTTGCATAGTCTTACACAAATCTCTCTATAATTAAAATCCGAAGTTCTCGCATCTCGCGAAGACGGAGATTCTTATACATAAAAGACTTTTTTTAACTATAAACAAAAAAGGATAATTTTACAGTAGATCTTTATGTTCGATAGTATTATCTATTTATGATTATAACATTTATGTAATTACACGTACTGCAAGTTATTTAATTTTGAAAACGTGTTGTCGCGATTGACATGGGGATTTTAGTTTTTTCGTTTGTCGGAATATTAAAGTATCTTGCGCGCGTGTCTCGTAATACTACAAATATTCACAACATTACGCCGAGAATGTCAGAAAGAGAATTCTGTGATTATAAATGACATTCATGCGAGCGTTTTGAATTTTCCAGAACGTTTAGTGATCTCGTGACGCAAGTCAAAATTTTGTGCGTGCGTAATATTTCAAATTCACCGGAACGTCATAACTTTGCCACGCGTTTAATACAATTGCAATTATCTTTTTCGCAATACAAACATCTTTGTCGTTTCTTCAAAGATACACAAAGCTGTATAAATTTACAAAAAAAAAAAAAAAAAAAAAAAAAAAGAAAAAAAAACTCGTGTTCATATCGTTTTAAAATACGAGCACTTAACGCGCGTACACTTCTGTTTTGTATCTCTTTATACGTCATCTTTAATATAAGATCACAAATTGGTAACGCGTTACACGCAATTGTCTTAATTACATAATACAGTTTAAACATCTTAAGGCTACTTGCACACCCATCCGTTCGACCACTATGTACCCAGGGATTCAAAAATAAATTCTATTTCGTAAAAATAAGAGAGATAATGTATTGACTTACAAATATAAATCTTATAATCTACATTTATAAATATATACATTTTTATATATATATATATATATATATCTATATATATATTATATGTTTTTAAACCTACAAACTCAAGGAATATAATTACTTTTGTAAGTGCATTTGGAGCAAATGGGATTATATGCGGGACGAAGAATAAGTGAAATCTAATGAGAGATTACTAAAAGTCAAACAAAAATAAAACAACACGTATATGTATAATAAGGATTAAAAAGGAAAATTATTAAACTTGTTTTATTATAGTTCAAAATAAATGACACAATGAAACACAAACACATATTTTATTTTTAATAAGTTTAACGTCAATATTAATTAGTCTTCAACATAAAAGGTTCGTTTACATGTGTTAAAATAAAATATGTTATATTTTGAATTTTCTTGAGTGTTCTTACAACTTAGTTTTGAGAAAATTTCATTTATCATAATTGAACATATGATATGTTTGTCGAGCAGAAAGAAAAAGTGAAAAGGATTAAATAAAGCAAGAAAAAAAAAGATAAGAAATATAATAATGAGAAAAAAGAAAATAAAGAAAAAAAAGAAAACAAAGTTATTTATCCAAATAAATGTCTAACTTTATTTTCGTATATATTCAAGTGTGTGAAAATTATTTCATTGTTTGCGAGTTCTTGTCAGCACCTATTACGTCATTTACCTAATTTAAAAAGAATTATACGAGAAATTATATTAAAGAACAATTAAAGTCTTATCAAATTTTGTGAGCTCGTTATAACAGAATGCTCGTAACTACAATGAAAACTGCTGTGATAAAAAAAACGATCGGAGATAAAAGAGCGAGACAGAAAAAGAACGAAAGGAATGATGCATGAGCGATCTATCCTTTTTCTTGCGGCTATTCTCATTGAAGCGAGCATTCCAGTATAGTACAGTTTACTGGTCAAATCTTCTACAAAAAATTTCCTATAGAAACAAATTGTATACTTACATTAAGCATACACCTATTACTTATCATGTCAGTGAATATATTCTTATTTAAAAAAAAATGAATGAACTATATTTTGAATAATATTAAATGAATGTTTTGAATCGATAGATTTAATTTTATACATAGTATAATTATAAAATGTTAGACCGTATGATGATGAATTACCTCTCAATGAAAACTTAATATAAAATTGCGTTCAGATCAGACGCAACATTGTTGACAATAATAACATATCGCTTTTGGTTTGTTCTTTTCACCTGAACTGGTTGCGCTAGTTCAGTTTTATTTTTTTTTCAAATAAAGTAAGTTGAGACATGTCGTCAGGTTCGAAGTTTTTTATTTTTTTTCCTTCTATTTAGAGAGAAAAAAGATAAACTCTGAACTAGTGCAACCAGTTCAGGTGAAAAGAACAAACCATTTGTTAACCGGTGTGGCAACAATGAAACACGAGTTTTCAACGTTGCCAAACGTTGTGCCAAACCCAAGAGTTTTCTCACAGAATGTGTTTCACTGTACGTACTGTATGCACATGCTGTTAAATAGATATGCACAAGATGCAAACTTAGAAGAGAAGCAAATATTCGATGCGTACTATATCGAGAAATATAAACGTTTCTTTCGGAAAATAATATTATAAGTGTATGTGTATGTGTGTGTGTGTGTTGTGTGTGTGTGTGTATGTATATTCCCACGTGCTCCACTCGACCAGTCAGCAGCGACCAACGCAATTAACACACCCTACACACTATTTCGCTCTTCGTTACTGCAAAAATGCTAGAATTTTACGCAGTAATACAAAGAATTTCTTATGTAATTTCACATAAACTCACATTCATACGTCCGCTTCCGGAGATCAGTTCACGACGTGGTGCGCCACTTACTTCACATAGCTGCTTCGGTCTTGGTGCGTTTACAAGGATTTATCGCGTTTTCATCTGTTACGCATTCTTTATTCTCTTCGGCAATTGGCGAGGGCGATCGCTTCTTTGCAACGCACACCTCGGCAACGGTGTTGTTTTTGACAATTTCATTTTTCGATAAGTTGAACTTGACTATAACGGCGGTCATGTTGTCGCAACCCGTTCCGTCGCCAAGAGTGTCCGGGGCGAGACAATGATCAAACAGCTGCAACATACATTCGATTCTCAATAGCAATTTAAATGGCAAGAGAATATATTCTCACATGTTCCAAATATATTTTCTAAGTATAGAAAAAATTTTACACATGTATGTATTTAAAAAAGTGTAAAAAAAAAAAATCTTTTCTCATATACGCTTAACTTGGTATTTTCAAATTGAATAAAAATGATGTAAACGATGAAATTCGTCAGACACAAAAAGACACAAAGAGAAAAAAAGTCATAAAATTTTTAAAATGCAATTACGATACCTCTTCGCAGATCTTCGAGATATTCTCATAGCCACTTTGTGACAACCGAGTGCGCACAAACTGAACAACGCTTTGACTGGTCATAAAATTCCATATTCCGTCGCACGCGAGCACCATAAATTCGTCCCTTTCCGGCTCGATCGTGATATGCCTCACATCTGGTAGAGCGGAGATCATTTGTTCTTGGGGCGGTAAAACCATATTCTTCTTATACGCGTGATCGCCGAGCGCTCTGGATAGGTTCAAACCGCCGTTTACTCTGCCGTCGCTCGTCACTTCTCCGCCTGCTTTTACTATACGTTCCATTTCCGGTGCGTCTTCAGGTTTGTGGTCAAGACTGAGTTCAATCGCTTGACCGTCTCGGCATAGAACACAACGAGAGTCTCCGGCATTGGCCACGTACAATTCGTTGCCTTTGAGAATCGCTACAACCGCGGTACATCCGCTGTCCGAGCCGGGCTGAAATAAAAGTTGAACATTAAGTATTTTGCATAAATCTTTAAGTAAAATTTTTATTATTTTATATATCTGATTGTGTTACAACGCCGTTTACCTTTTCCGCGTTAATCATGAGATCGTCAGCGTCTTCGTCAGACTCCTGATCTAGATCTTCTTCTTCGATCTCATCATCTTCATCTTCATCGCTTTCATCGTCTACGTCGTCCGTGTCATCTTCGTCGCTGTGAAACGACAGGAAAAAAAACTTCCTCGATTTAAGTGCAATGCGCTTAGAAATCACGTGCTTTTTTCATTAAAATAATAAATAAAATTTATACCTTCCAGGAACACCGTCGAACGTTTCATCATTTTCGTCGTCATCGTCATCTTCGTCGGACTCGTCACTGTCTTTTTTAAGTAAACTTTGGTAAAGATCGACAGATTGAATTTTTTTCCGACTGCTGGTTATTCGCTCTTGCTGGCCCGCGTCCCCGTTCTCCACGGGAGTACAAGAACTGCTTGACACATTATCACCTCCGCCCTTACTGCTATCCGCGTCCTCCACCCTCTTTGATTTCGCACCATTAACCTCTACTTCATTGGCATTGGACTCGGCGCATTGTGTTGTTTTTACGGGACTCGAAATTTCCTTCACGTCCTCGGAACTGTCAGGCATATCCATGGGTTTGGCAAGTTCCGCGTCCGCAGTGGATTCCACTGGTGGAGACGTGTGAGCACTGCCGTTGCTTGTTGTCGAGTCCAACACTTGCTCGGCCTCATTGCTTCCCGGACAGTCGGAGTCTTTTCGCTCGACAGTGCTGGATAATGTCGATCCGCATGGCTGACTCGAACTACTCACGTCTGTCTCGTTTGTATTCCACGACGATGACGAAGATGAAGAGGTTGGCGGTGGCGATGGCAATGACGAACATCCCTCACCGGACGACGAGCAACTAGCTTTCTCGCGCCCTCTGCGACCACGTAGGTAAGGACTTGCAAACGCGCGTTTACATTTCTCTCCTTTTAAGTTTTTAACATGAGGATTTGGCATCCCTGATTGATACTTCGCTATTACTTGTTCCAACGGCATTGTCGCTTCCATACATAGATTATTAACATTCTCTTCTTCATCTGCACGCAACGTAATGTAGGAAGACAATCTTATTAAATGTTTACTCATAAATATAGACAAAAAAAGAACATGAGTTTTTACAAAGAGCAAAATTAAGAAAATCATGTGTAAAAAGGTGTATCCTGTAATAATGCATATCCTTAGTATGAAAAGAAACGCACCAGATTCGTTCGCATCAATGGCCTTTTTCTCTGAAGTAAAAGACGTTCCCGCTAACTCTTTGAGGATACTGACTACTTCTGGTGTTGTGAGAGTGGCATCAAAACCCAGAAAAGCATCTATCAAAGCTTGTCTGATGTCGCCATTTTTGTAAGCTTCTGTCTGTTTAATAAAATCAGGAAGTTTCTGAGCGCAGTATGTTGCAACCTCATGTCCCCCATGGCCGTCGTATACAGCAAACAGTGAAGAATTCTCATCAAAATTTATACAACAATTGTGGGCATCCTAGAAAAATAATTGTAAGAATCAGGCTCTTGCTCATACAGATGATATATCCTGACTTGATAATGATAGTAAATAGTTTGTTTTATTGGCATTAGTAAAATAAAGCAAGATAATATGATAATTGTTTTTATGTTCAATACCACCACATAACTTCTTCATATTTACAAACAAATAATAACTAATATGTTCTATTGCATGTATCTCTGTTGAATAATGTTAAAAATTATATTTGTATTGATCTTTTTCATCATACAACAACATCAACTGTGTGGATGTTGTTTCTTGAGATATCTTGTCTGTTAGTAAATAAATGATAAACCAGGAATGTCAAATGGCGTTGATGAGTGTCGGATTCAACGTTTGGTGTGCGTCAGCGATAACCAGAGCGCGGTGACCGGTTAACCAAATAATTGTTCGACCCGGCGAATCACGCGAGTCCACCGCCCGTCCGAACCAGACGAAGATAAGACAAACGCACGCTACGCGAAGTAATCTCTTCGTCATCGTCATCACTATCGTCGTTGTCGTCGTCGTCGTCGTCGCCGTCGCCGCAACTACGACTTCCCGCTTACCTCTTGACTGACCCGCCAGCCTTGCATGGAGCTCGCACCGTATGCAACATTCTTGCCCACTTCGTCGCTCGACTCCTTCTGCGTTTTCGGCTCCGACAAGTACGCACCCATGTTTCGAAATACCGGCTGGCCGTCGTGTGAATGCCGCGGCGTCCAAGCAAATATCGCAATATCTCGCTTGAAAAACAAGACTCGCCAAGCGTGGTAGTGTACGGTCGTTAACTAGCCTCTCATGACCGGTTTTTGGCTTTTCTGTTTTCCAGCGCGCAGCTGGCGCCAGCTGCACGACATGAGCGGACGCGGGAGCGTGTGCGCATGCGCCGCCATCTTTTTCCTTAAATACGTCGAACAGTTTTGTATATGTGATATGATTTTCTCAGCACAAGCTTTCTTATTATATATGAAATTGCACTAATGAATAGATACGTTTATTTCATATGGAAAAATAATTATTTTATAGTACCCACTTAGTTAATTTTCAATAACAGAAAAATCAATAATTATTGATTATCATATACTAGTTAACAAGTGTTTTACATACATGTTCTTTTCTCATTTTTAGTTAAAAAAAAAAAAAAATTAAAGAACTACGGTTATTTCAACTTCAACTGATCCTAAGAAGCATAATAAAACGCTATTGGTTTTTGTGAGTTTGTCCTGTGACGGAACCAATAGAGATTCATCTATGTCTTTTAGGATTGGTTGATTTTACCTTAGTATCTTTATATATTTATTGTCTTGTATAACTGGTGAAAAATTTACATTTTAAATCTTATTTTATCGCTCTTATATTCAAGTAATTTAGGGAAAAGTTTGGAGATTTTTTGGTAAAGGATAGTATTGTTTATAAGTTTATTAGAGTTACAAAAATACATCTCCAAAAGGATAAGCTTTTAAATTAGGAAAACTCCACTGTAATTGAGCCCTTGTGCAGGCTTAACAACATGTTAATCTTCTCATTGTAACATTCATAATTAGACTGTTCAAGTAGAACTTCAGCTTCTTGTTCAGCATTCAGTAAAACGTTTGAAATTTTCTCTGGTACCTTATTTTAGTACATGGCCATAATCTGTTCTAATGTTTCATAATGAAACTTGATTGCTTCTGAATTTCCAAACCACAAATGTTGGCATTTGTTACAGTAATAAAAGTTAAATTGCAGGTTGCATGTGACTTTGCATAATTCTGCAAGCTGTTTTCTATGATCAAAGGATACCCAAATGAAGTTAGTTTCCACTGGACTTTTATATAAGAAACTCACAGGAGTAATTGCGTACAGAATATTTTTCGTTAGAAAATGATTTATGTATAGTTTGCACATCTTCCTTTATGGATAGTTTCTAAGATATTTTCAAATTTCGATGATTGTTGCCTGATCATCATTATTTTAGGCAAGTTTTCACATGGTAAGCCTTCACATAGTAAGCGTAAAACATTTTTATTTTCATCTAATATCATGTGTTCTCGTGCCAAACCTAATATGCTGAAAGGTTTTCCATTCTTCCATATAGTTTATATAGTCGTTCACCATTTGAGATAACAGCTTCTTATGAGTGTGTCAGAATATTTAATATGATTGACAAATTCGTCTGACAATTTGTTATCATTTTCTATACAAATTTTGTTATTACATATTACGCAGTAATACATCCTTTCATCTTTGTGTAATGAGAAGTGTATGTCGAGACTTAATGTATCTGCCATTGCATGTGTGGCCTCTCTTTACGTTTATAATTAATTTAACAACATTCGGACAACGCCTGAGGAATTTTAGAATTCTCTTATCTGATAAATACTTACTCATGATAGTTCTCATTATTTTTCTGTGACGCCTTTTTGCTGTTTTCTTCTGGTCTTTCTTTGAAACCGTTTAGAACACACTTTTACATTGTCTTGTTCTTTTATACACAAAGTTTCTGATAATAATAGACATATGGTTCTTGAGTTTTTCAATTTTGAAGTTTTTGATACACAGACTATTGTGGACAGAAAAATCTATTCTGTCTTTCTTACAAGTTAACTGCGAATTAAGCGCTTTATCAGTCACATTACCTACATCTTGGACGTTATCTTTCTGAGAAAGCCTGAAGATTTTTATTTTGTTTTCATTGAGAACTCTCTAATTGCCTCCTATTGTCTTCTTTTATTAGTCTTGTTAGAAATGTTTTTAAGTCTATCGCACACAAAATGACAGCTGCATAAGACTTATATGAACCAATGAGCGTTTAGCATAAAGTCGCCATATTGATTTACATAAAAACTATGCTACATAGATGCTCATTGGTCCAAACAGTCCTTGCATATGCACTTTAAACGAATTAGATGTTTGACACCTTATGAGATTCGGTATTTTGTCGTGATGTTTGTCGACTTTTTGGTCGGTGTGTGCTCGACAAAGGTGCGATAATTGAAAGAAAGGCAAGATCGAGTGTCATCGCCGCATGGCGCATGTTGAGATTGTACAACGAGATATATAGCCTAAACGTTGAATGGATGCAGCGTGTCACTGCTGCAACACCGATATTTGGAGACCTGGTTACGTATTTCGTGGTGGTTGTCGTCAGCTTGCACTGACCATCCGACGCAATGGCAAACACCGGGGTGTTGCCTTTCGTGCGAGGCGTGGATTTGAGCTGCAATGATTTTGGTGTAAGTACTTGGTCTCCAAGACCTGACGAGGAGGTTAACTCTGAGCAGGAACAAAAGATACTCTACATTATTTAGTTAAATATATCCTTGATTTTTCATCTGGTTACCAGTTTTTTTTATGTTTCTGATATTTTTTTTTCTCAGAATTTATAGGATTTTAATGTGCCAAAATAAGATCTCTTTTATCACATAATAGATTTTCAATAGCTGGATAATAAGAATTTGTTTGCTGAGTAATCTTAGATAAAGTTGAGAGTCTGCAAATAGTAGTTACATAAAGGCTGTTTTAATGGTATTTCCAGGATGGCAAATTTCCCGAATCCATGCGTCTTATGACTGGAATACAATGGCTAAAATTGGACAAAACAAATTTAACAGAGATTCCAGAAGAAATGGGCAAGTTGTTAAAATTGGTAAAGTATTATAAAACTGTACAATTATATATATATACACACATTTTTATAAGATCTTTAAATTATTTATAAACATTTAAGTTTGAAAATTTTTGTGATATGTAAGTGATTAGCATTATATTACTAATTTAATTTTCTATCAGGAACATCTATCACTTGTGAAAAACAAGTTGGAACGTTTATATGGAGAATTGACAGAATTAGGATGTCTCAGAACACTAAATATAAGACATAACAATATCAAATCTAGTGGTATCCCAGCAGAATTGTTTCACTTAGAGGAATTGACAACATTAGATTTAAGTCACAACAATTTGAAGGAGGTACCTGAAGGCCTAGAGAGAGCACGTTCTTTGCTCAATCTTAATTTAAGCCATAATCAGTATGTATCATCTGCTTGATATACATTATAAAGTTTATTTGTTATATTGTAAAAAATGTATTGTTTCAAAATGTATCATTTTTGTTTCAGTATCGAGACTATACCAAATACATTGTTTATTCACTTGACAGATTTATTATTCTTAGACCTTAGTCACAACAAGCTAGAAACAGTGCCACCGCAGACCCGACGTTTGGCTAACTTGCAGACTTTAAATTTGAATCATAATCCTCTAGGTCATTTTCAATTAAGGTAAATAAAACCTATATTGTGTTAATTGTAAAATTTCTTTTTTTTTTTTTTTTTTTTTTTTTTTTTTTTTTTTTTTTTTTTTAGCTTAAATTATTTAATTATTTCAGACAACTGCCATCGTTGATGAACTTAACGACTTTGCAAATGCGAGATACACAACGAACATTGAACAATATACCTTCTAGTCTAGAAACTCTAACCAATTTGCAAGAGCTTGACTTATCGATGAACAATTTACCCCGAGTGCCTGACGCACTTTATTCTTTATCGAATTTGCGTCGTTTAAATCTTAGCGACAACCAGATAACGGAATTATCAATGGCAATTGGTAAATATATTTTTTGTTACAATGTTTTTATCTGTGTGTAACTAAGCGGAAAGAATAACAAAAAGAGATTATCTTCTAGAAATGTGGACAAAATTGGAGACTCTAAATGTGTCGCGAAACAAATTAAACGCAATACCGGCATCGTTGTGCAAGATTTCTACATTAAGAAGATTGTATTTGAATGACAACGAATTAGATTTTGAGGGTATACCTTCTGGAATCGGAAAATTGTCGTCGTTGCAAGTATTTTCCGCTGCCAACAATCATTTAGAAATGATACCAGAAGGGCTTTGCAGGTGAGAACCTTTTTATCACGATCCGTTCTCTATTGTCGTTTTTATTTTTTTAAATATACGACATATATATATTTGGTTAAAAAAAAGTAATAAGTAAAAACACTGGTTATTGTAGATGTGGCGCACTAAAGCAATTAATATTAACGTCAAATCGATTGATTACCGTACCAGACGCCATTCATCTTCTTACTGATCTAGAACAATTGGATTTACGAGATAATCCGAATTTGGTGATGCCACCAAAACCAACGGAAGTGCAAAGAGGATCGGGCATCGAATTTTACAATATCGATTTCTCGTTACAACATCAGTTGCGTCTTGCTGGTGCTAATGTGCCAGTTCCAGTTCAAGCTGCTAGTATGCGTTATATTTATCAAATATTACACACAAAAAATATACAAAGATTTGATACATTTTATGTGAAAACATTTTTGTTTTCAATTGCAGATAGTAAAGATCCAATAGCGCGTAAAATGAGATTGAGAAGAAGAAGAGATCAGGAAGAGGCTGATCAAGATCAGGCTAAGATACTTAAAGTACGTTACTTTCACATTTGCAATAGATCTAGAATCCAGAGAAATAAGCTGATCACAGATAATAAGCACAGAACGCTGAGTTCTGATAAGCGGTCATTATAATATATTTATTTTCAGGGCATGAAAGACATAGCGAAGGACAAAAACAAAGACAAAGAAATTGAGGATTCAAAGGCAGAATCTTTAAAGTGAGTAGAGTTTGGAAAAGTTTCTAGTTATATGTGTGTGTAAAAATCATACTGATCGTTTTTCGTTAACTGTTCAGACCCAAGCGATGGGATGAAGCTTTGGAAAAGCCACCGCTGGATTATTCCGAATTTTTCGACGAGGATGCCGGTCAAATTCCTGGCCTATCGATATGGGAAATAGAAAATTTTCTGCCGAACGAGATTGAAGAGGTGGCGCACGGCAAATTTTACGAGGGCGACTGTTATATTATCTTAAAAACTGGAGTAGACGAAGGCGGAGCGTTGACTTGGGCAATTTATTTCTGGATTGGAGAAAAGGCAACAGTATGTATTTTCAAACCGGTACAATATAAAAAATTATATGCTGTAAAATTATATCACACACATATGATTTATATATGTGTAGATTAAAAAACTATTAATTTGATTCCTATTTGCGCTATTTGCAGTTAGACAAAAGAGCATGTGCTGCGATTCATGCTGTAAATTTGAGAAACTACTTAGGCGCACAATGTCGAACAATTAGAGAGGAACAGGGAGACGAGTCGGACGAGTTCCTAATGCTGTTTGATTCGGGTATCACCTATATCGAGGGTGGTCGCACATCGTCTGGTTTTTACACGGTCGAAGATACGGTAAGTACCTACATTTTAATTTCTCTTTGTACATTTATATTGAAACGTGTTTTAAGAGTAAAATTTAAATAATATGTTAAAACATTTCTTTTTTCTCCAGCCAGCTATTACTCGGTTGTACAGAGTGCACGCAGCGGGAGCGTCTATACATTTGGAGCCGGTTCCAGTTTGTGTCGATTCTCTGGATCCTGATTATGTGTTTGTACTCGACACGGGCAATAAGATATTTATGTGGTACGGAAAGAAGGCAAAAAGCACATTGAAGTCAAAAGCGCGACTGATGGCGGAGAAAATTAATAAGAACGAACGGAAAAATAAAGCGGAAATTATAACGGAAGTTATGAGTACTGAATCGGAAGATTTTCTATTAAATTTAGGTGTGGAGGAACACGAGATGAAAAATTTGCAAATTAAAGTAAGCCTTTTTTATAGCTATTTTTGTAATATTTTTCTAATCTGAAATATAAGGTTTTGAAATTACATTTATGTAATTTGTTTAGTTTCTACATTTATATAAATATATATATATCAGAAACAATATCACGTTCTTTCTTTTGATGACAGGAACACGTGGATCCGAATTTTGTGCCTCTTGTGCCCAGATTGTATCAGGTTCAACTCGGAATGGGATATCTAGAACTACCGCAAGTCGAGGTTCCTCATGGAAAGTTAACGAACACCTTGTTAAATAATCGTAACGTGTACATATTAGATTGTTATTTGGATGTATATGTTTGGTAAGTATAAAGAGAGAAAGAATATAATTAAATTATTTTAAAATACTTGTACATTGTTAACTAATTGTAATATATAGGTTTGGTAAAAAGTCGACAAGATTAGTACGCGCCGCCGCTGTAAAGCTATCACAAGAATTATTTAACATGATAGAAAGGCCAGAATACGCGATGGTAACGAGATTGCAAGAAGGAACTGAATCCCAGGTACGAAGAACATATATGCGTTT
This sequence comes from Pseudomyrmex pallidus, assembly GCA_014825455.1. Lineage (NCBI taxonomy): Eukaryota > Metazoa > Arthropoda > Insecta > Hymenoptera > Formicidae > Pseudomyrmex > Pseudomyrmex pallidus. The sequence goes on from QVNV01003742.1 coordinate 43,207, forward strand.
ATTTGTTTTCTTTATTTCGAATTATGAGATTTTGTTTTATCCTGACTAAAACTTGTTTTACATATTATGCAGATCTTCAAATCAAAATTTACCGGTTGGGATGAAGTAATCGCTGTAGATTTTACTAGAACGGCTGAATCGGTCGCTAAAACTGGAGCAGATCTTACAAAATGGGCTAAACAACAGGAAACAAAAGTGTGTGGAACAATTTTACTATAAACACACATTTACTATAAATGTTTTTCTTTCTGTGTTTTAAATAAAATCTCATTGATTTTTTGTTTTAGGCGGACTTGGCTGCTTTATTTATGCCGCGGCAACCGTTAATGTCAGCTGCGGAGGCGCATCAACTCATGACGGAATGGAACGATGATTTAGAAGGAATGGAAGCATTGGTGTTGGAGGGAAAAAAATTCGTACGTCTTCCAGAAGAAGAGTTAGGGCATTTCTACAGTGCGGATTGTTACGTTTTCTTATGTCGGTATTGGATGGTGTGTATCATTATTAATATTTACGATGAGATGCGAAAGTACAATTTACGGTACAAGTTAATCGGTGACTTTTAATTAAATCAGCCATTGGACATAACGGAGAATGAAGATGGTGATGATCAATACGAAGACGATTATCAGTGTACAGTATACTTTTGGCAAGGCAGAGATGCTGGAAATATGGGATGGCTGACATTTACATTTAGGTGAAGACTGTACATATGTACATTATATATTTGTTTCGATAGAAGATAAACTATATTTATATTATTTACTTCTTTCTCTGTTCCAGTTTGCAAAAGAAATTTAAATCGTTGTTTGGCGAGAATCTAGAAGTTGTGAGGACGCATCAACAACAAGAAAATTTAAAGTTTATGAGCTACTTCAAACGGAAATTCATTATTCATCAGGGGAAACGCAAGCAGCCGAAGACTGCGGGTAGCAATAAAGTGGAGTTCTATCATTTACGAAGTAACGGCAGTGCCTTATGTACTCGACTTATTCAAATACCGGCGGATTCGACGTTATTAAATTCTGCTTTTTGGTGCGACACATGTTACCAACTACGTATGGTTGCATTGCGTTTATAATGTGTTTATAACTTCATCGTTTTCTTTTGTAGTTATCTTTTGAATGTGCCATTTAACAATTCCGATGAAGGAACTGGAATTGTGTACGCGTGGATTGGATCAAAATCCGATCCTGAAGATGCTCGTTTGATTGGAGAAATCGCAGAAGAAATGTTCAATAATGTGAGTGATTCGCAAATCTCTTTTGTTTTTTTTCCTATTGATTGAAGAATATGATTAAGTGAAGAAATTGATTCATTTTTCCATATATTATAATTTTGCGTTCGATAAGTATTGATAATATATCTATATTATATAATAGCCATGGATAAGCCTCCAAGTGTTAAACGAAGGCGAAGAACCAGACAATTTCTTCTGGGTCGCGCTTGGAGGGAAGAAACCGTACGATACGGATGCGGATTTTATGAATTACACGAGATTATTCAGATGTTCCAACGAGAAGGGTTACTTTACGATCAGTGAAAAGTGCACCGATTTTTGTCAAGTAAAATTTTCAACCTAAATTCGTCCAATTTTTTTTTATTACTGAACGATATGACATGATATTCAATTTTCTAGGATGACTTGGCTGATGATGATATAATGATCCTTGATAACGGAGAACAAGTGTTTCTCTGGCTAGGCACTCGTTGTTCGGAAGTTGAAATCAAACTGGCGTACAAGTCGGCTCAAGTGAGGCTTAATTTCTTACTTTTTGTGTGAAAACAAAGAATGCCGAATATAAACAGGTTAATATTATTATAAATATTGTTTGTTTCAGGTATATATTCAACACTTGCGCGTGAAGCAACCCGAGAAACCCCGTAAGTTATTTTTAACTGCCAAAGGTAAGGAATCCAGAAGATTCATGAAATGCTTTCATGGCTGGGGTTCGCACAAAAGACCGCCACAGTAAGATCGAGTCGATTCTTTCTTTTTTCACTACGCTTATCCCGTTTGAAATAATTTTATACGTAAAAGCAAAATATAATCACATAAACTCAACAGTTCCAGTATATTCACAATGTATCTCGTGATCTTTTTTTTCACCTAAACTTCACGTACCGATCACAAAAGTCAATTTTTATATAATCTATGTATGTGTTTTTTACTATTGATCTGATCACGCTGCAAAAGAATGTTACAATTGCTCATCGGATAATGAATTTATGAAGTCCACATTCTTGTTTCGCTTCTTTGCTTTTGATTCGCTAAAAATATCGTTTTCTTAAACATTTAAAAATGTAAATATCAATCTCCGCTTAAAGGGCGTTTGTGTATATAATTTATCCACATTATTAATATGGCACTTTTATATATTTTATTTCTTAATTTAATTTTTTTTAAACAGTTCAGTTTGTGTCAAGTTTTTTGATGTCGGGAAAATTTTTATCTTGTTTTCAGAAGGTTTAAATAAAAACAAACATGGAACAAGTTCTTTTTTTTTTTAACACTTGTATCAAAGAATTCAACTAATCTGTGATGCCATTTTCTTCTACCTTACATTAAGAAAAAAGAGATTTGTCTATCTCTATTGTTCAGTCATGTTTTTTTTTCTTTCACGGTAAAACTTATTTCTTTATATATATATATATACACGTATTTCTATATTTATGAACTCTTGTGCATAAACTATTAGGTTACCCACATTTGATTCTTGCAATTTTATGTTTCCCGTATGTACATGAGTGTGTGTGGTTATATATATTTTTTAAAAACTGTTGAAGAAATATATATATATATAGATATATCAATATTGTGATATCAATTTGTATTGTTGAATAACGCAGAAAAAGCTTTTTTATAGAAATATTGTTTTTTTCCGTGTGAAAAGAATAGATGAATTGCATAGTTTTAAAGAGATTGAAAGAGAATTTTTAAAAAAGAGTTTTAGATTTATGATGTCCTTTTAGTAATCAAAATGTCAATTCTAAAACTGAGTTAATGGAAATAGCATTTTAACATTTGTGAATATTAAGCAAAGACTGAAAAGAGATACATGTTACTATAAATCATATGTACATCTGACTTTATCATATGGCCCTATTTCCTCTATTATATAGATGCTATATGTATATATATAAATGCTTTTACATATATATATATTATATATATTTACATATATATATATATATATATATATATATATATAAAAGTATTTTTTGTATCACTTAAACTGTATTTAACACAAATTAATTTATTTATTTATATATAATATATATAGATTTTAGGAATACATAATTTTGTAAAAGCTCTACCTAACACTTCCAACAATTGTATAAATAAATATTTCTATGATAATATATATATATTCTTTCTCTCTCTTTTAGGCATATATGTGTGCGTGTACATATATATAATATATATGTATATACATATATACATATTACATAAATAAGATACTTAAATTCGATAAGTAAAGAGATTCTTTTTCTCCTGTTTCTCTTGACTAAATGCTGCGTTTAAATCACTGTGACATAAGTTAGTTACATGTTGAGTCTGAAAAAGAGCCATATATCAGTGAAATTTTAATATATACACAAATAAAAATTATTTGAGAGCTTGTCATCAAGAAATATCACTGGTAGTAGGTCTAATAAACACAGATTGCTTTAAAATTCCTGTCTCTTTTTGAGATTTTATCTTTCACACATAAAATTATCTAAAAAGTATATCACATTAAAATGTACACAAAATTACCTTTAGGATTAAGTTACACATCTAACAGCTGGACACTTTGAACAATCAACAAGATAAAATACTGATGTCTCTACTAATCGTCGTCATCGTCATCGTCATCATCGGAGGGAACGAAGAGATCGTTTTCCTCAAGAAAGTTGGCCACGTTTTTACTGATCGTTGCACCAACCAGAAGGCCGACTATGACGCTGGTGACAACAGCCAGGAAACTGAATGGTGTTCTCTTTGGCTCAGGCAAGATCGCCCCGGATGGTGTGGTTATTGACGATCGACAAAATGATTTAGACATTCGATTTGTTTCTTTCAGGATAGGTCTGCCGCGAAACAAAGTTATCATTCGATGTAACATCATTCTTTTTCCGTCAGGTTTATTTTCGGTGACAGCTAATCGCGCGTCTCTCCCGGAATCCGGAATTCGCGAGCTGGGTTAGGTTGGGTAAGATTAAAGCGTACATTGTAACACATGTCGGGTCTGTTTCCACGATACTCCAAATCGTCTCGAAATAACTCGTATTGGTTGATTGGTCCATTTGACCAGTGCAAGATCTGCGATAAGCGCTCACTGAAGATGTGTTCCATTTTATAACCAACTAATATACTGTCACGTTATATACTGTAGGCCTTATCGGAGTAATCCCTTGGCAATATTTTTACTTCAATAAAAAAAAAACATTTTTACATCAAATTAACTAAACAACAGTAGATACTTGCTACGTTTGAACAAGAATCATGTTTTATTTGATAGGACTAGGATTAAGCGATGTAAAAGATATCACTGTAAAAGGACTTGAAATTATCAAGAAATGCAACCGTGTGTATTTGGAGTCCTACACTTCTATTTTGACAGTACAGCAAAAAACCATGGTTTGTATTCTGTAAACTAAAAAGCGTGCAAAAAACTTAAGCTTGTATAATGAAGCATTTTTTAAGTAAAATCTTTATACATAATGCATTTGATGTTTATTAAATATCTCCTCTTGTGTTTTAACACATTTAGGAGGAGTTCTATGGACGTTCTTTGATTCAAGCTGACCGTGAATTAGTGGAGAGTAATGCAGATGAAATATTACCACAGAAAGAAGATGAGGATGTTGCATTTTTAGTTGTAGGAGATCCTTTTGGTGCCACAACACATACAGATTTAGTTCTACGTGCAAAAGAAAAAAATATACAGGTGCAAAAAGAAAGAGAAACAGAAATCTATTGATATAATACATAATACATTTTTAAGAGTAATGTATATATTTGAAAAATTATCTAAAAACAATATATATTACATTGTTAAGTAGGTCAAAGTTGTGCATAACTCATCAATCTTAACTGCAGTTGGTTGCTGTGGTTTGCAACTGTATTCCTTCGGAGAAACTGTTTCAATTCCATATTGGACCGATAGTTGGAAGCCTGACAGCTTTTACGAAAAGATAGCTTCTAACAGACAAAGAGACTTGCACACATTGTGTCTTCTAGACATCAAAGTTAAAGAGCCTGTCTTGAATAGTATTATGAAGAAGAAAAAACAATATATGCCTCCTAAATTTATGAGTGTTAATGAGGCAGCTAGTCAATTGATGGAGATACTGAACAATAAAATTCAAGAAAATCAACCCTTAGGTGTGCAGCAATAACAATTCCATTAAATACGTAAAAGAAATAATAGATATAAAACATGAACGTTTACATATAATATGCATTATAGACAAATTTTATGATTTTTTTTTTGTAGCATTTATACCTGAAAGCTTGGCGATTGGTCTAGCGCGAATAGGCAGCGAGGACCAAAAAATTATTGCTTGTTCCTTAGAGGATATGACGCGTGTCGATTTAGGACCTCCGCTGCATTGTCTCATCATACCATCTGTTAAACCGCATCCCCTTGAGATCGAATATTTAATGCAGTACGCTCTCGATGAGAGTTACTTTAAAATGATATTTAATAAATACAGTAATTGAGAAAACAAAGAATATAACAAACTTGTTTTTTTATGTTTTTATTTAAATGTGCAAATAAGATAAAATAATAATTTATTTTCTATCTATATTTTAAGAAAACCCTTTTAGAGTTTGATTTTAATAATAAAATGTGTGTATACATATGTAATTATTATATGTGTGTATACATATAATAATATATATACACACATAATAATTACATAATATAATAATATGTAATTATTAGGTCGCGCTAATTAACATAATAGTAGTTGGTCATTTTGTTTTTCTAGAAGAAAGTGTTTGCATGTATATATACATATACGACATCTTACACACACACACACACACACACGCGCGCGCGCGCGCGCGTGCGAAGGAAAAGTATTTTAACTTCGATTTATATAAAATTTGCAAGAGCAATATATACGTATAAGAAAGCGAATATATATTAAATATTCAATAATCTAATCTATATATATACCTGGTGACCACTTACAAATAAACCGCTTTGTTTTTACGTTGTTGCTACGAGATAAAACCTAACTACCGCGTACAGACATCACATCGAATACCGTATTATTATTCTGTTTGGCTCAGTTCCAGATTTTTTCCAGCACGTACATGTATACATGTACACATTTTATGATTATGTATACGTACATAAGAATATAAGTCACGTGTCGCACGTCACGGCCAACAAATCAATGGGCCAACATCGACCATCGCGCTGGTGATTCAGTTGTGCCACACGGGGGTTGCATTCGCTCGGTGGTAGCAACCAGCGGCAATTCTCTTTTGCTTTTTTGTCTTCGAAGCAGGTACGGTTTCCATGATACAAAATAGCGATCTTTTAAATATATTTCGAGATCTATAATTTTAAATCTTATGGTATTTGATACGTGCGCATCGTGTGCGTGCGAGAGCACACAATTTTAATAACAACAATGCACATGTGATAGCAATGTACGCACATGCTTACAACGCACAAGCTTCTTCTCTTTCTCTCAATAATTCTAATATTTTTCTATATTTCAAATATTTAGAAAATTCGCGAATGCTTTTTAACATTGGGAGGATCACAAAGCTATTCGTATTCTTGAAGAAGGAAGATTTGTTCCGCGATGCATCGACGTGATACGCTACAGTATATAAAGAAAAGGATAGCACTATGTATATATAGATAAAGAATTATATTGAAGATAGCATTGAGAGGTTTGAAAAACAAAGTGGCTGGCGCAATGTTGAGTCCTACGCCAATCGATCGGCCCAGCCTGCATCCTGGCACGTACCTCATCGCGCCGCGAGTGCCTCACGGACTCGCAGCCGTTGTCGAAGGACTCACCAGGGAAGTTCTGCGACATCGTCCCGAAGACATATACGTCTTCGCAGCTCATCACTTCGAGAAGCTGTTGAAACTACGCGAGCAGTATTACGCTGAAGAGTACAACGATCGGGAATTCGATCACGAGTTCGGCCGTGATTTCAATTTGAGTCCTAGCAAAGAGAACGAAGATGCGAAAACAGTTTCGCACAGCGATCGGTCCTTGAAGAAAGAGATCGAGAGTCTGGAGAAACACGGAAAGAAATACACTGACGCGGAGGAGAGCACGGAAGATGGTTTTACCGATCGAGAAAATCGGAAAACTTCGACAATATCGAAAGTTCCTTCGAGAGAGACGAAGAGAACCTCGAAGAAATCGAAGAACAACGAGACGTCCGATGCTCGCGCGGCGCGAATCATCTCGCAGATGTCCGCTGCGAAGAATATTCAAACCAAGGACATCAAGCAGGAACTCAGGAAGAACAAATTAAGTGGCGAGAAGACCAAGACGACAGATAACGCGGAGAAAGGAATTAAAGGAGAGAGACGAAACAGAACGAAGGTGGTAAAAGCGGATAAAGTATCCGAAGAGGAAACTGAACGTTCAACAACGATTACAAGTTCGAGCAGAACCTCCGCTAGAAGACCCTTGAAGAAGGTGCGACGAATTGAAACCGAATCCGAGACCGAAACGGAGCGCGAAACCAACAACAAAACCAGACTTGAAAACGGGCACTCGAGATCAAGCGCGAAGAATGACGGGAAAGCGAAAGCGCGGATCTCCTCCGAACATTCGTCCGAGAGAAAAATATCGTCGCGAGCACTCAGCATGGATCGCATTCGAGCGTACGTGTTGCGCAAGTTCGCGAGCACGGCGAGTTTGGAAGTTCTCCGGTCACCCACGTACGTGGAACAAGTTCAGGAGGTGATCGATCGCGCGGCGCCGATCATCAAGGAAAAATTGGAGGAGATCAGGAGACCTCGAGGAAAGCGTTCGAGATCGGTTGATCTCGCTTGGAACGAGGAATCTCTTCGTCAGTACGCTCGAGACGAGAAAAGACGCGTCGAGAAGGCGGGAAACAGACGAGGAAAGAGCGAAAACGGACTCGAGCGAAGAGAAGACGTCGCGAAGAAAGAGGAAAGCTGTCTTGCAAGAGAAGAAAGCGTTCCGAATGAGGAGAAGAAAACCAGAACACGCAGCGTGGGATCGGGCAAGAAATCGAGAAGACGCGAGAGTGGCGACTTCGGGGTCGTCGATCAAGTCGACAACAACTCGAGGCATAGCGACAAATCAGACAACGAGCCCAACGGTGTTTCGTGCGATACCCTGGAAGCGAGACTGACCGCCACGCAGAACATCCTGGAAGACATCTCGAAGACAACGTCCGAGCTAAGCGGCGCTCGCAAGGTGGAAACTTCGCAAGGAAATGCGCCGTCGGAATTGGAAATGTCTGATGCGAATATCGTTTCCTTGCCGATTGTTAGACCGCCATCCTCCAAAAATTCCAGAAACTCCGCCAAAACCGATTCGGACAATTTGACCTTGCCACCGATATCTCCGGAGGCACCGAAGTCGACGAAAAAGAAGGACGAGTTGTCGCTGCCGATTCTACCGGCGGCGGCCAATGGAAATCATTCCAAGAAATCGCAAGAGCAAGAGGATGATTCCAAGGACGTCGAGGAAGCCTCGACAATGCGCGATATTACGAGCGACATGGAAGACGCCACGATGTTTCCTGAAGACGAAGATGTTAATGTTAAAAAAGATCTAAGTGACGACCCAATGTCAGACGTAAAAATTACGGATCAAGAGAAACGAGATGAGAAAGTTCTTCAAGAAGATATTTCGGAAAATCTCGCTGAGAAGCAAGAAAGTTTCGAGGAATTGGAAAAATTGATAGAACTGGAAGATGAAAAGTTGGAAGAGAACTTCAAAGACAGTTTGAACGTCACGCCGGAAGTAGCGGACGTGCCGCCGAGACCGGATTCGTTAGAGTCGCTTGGGAAAGAAAAGTTCCGGGATGTAGATGCTGCGCAAAATAAAACGTTTGACGGATTGAAGGACAAACTGATCGAGATCGAGATGGCGGAGAGAAATGTCGAAAAAGCGCTAGCTGGCCAGTCAACTGCGAAAACGTGTGAAAACGACGAGCAAGCTAATTCGAGCAAGGATGACGAAGAAGAAAAAAACGAGAAAGAAGAATCGATGCACGAAATAGGAGAAGCGAGGGAAGAAGAAACAGAGACATCGGCCGAAATCGAAATGGACAAGGTAGAAAACTTGAAGAATAGAATGGAAGAGGCGATCAAGGCCGAGAAATCGGCCAGACTTGCGGAAGAGGTAAATGGCGCGGGATACGCGGCAGAGACGTCACAAATCAGAGACGGCCAGATGATCGCCGATGTGATTGCGATGACGCGCGAAACGGGCGACGGCAACTCGACGACTTCGAAAAACAAACCCGAAAGTGAGACAAATGAATCTTCCGGAACTGCAACGTCCGAAAATGCCACCGACGAAGCCTCGACGGTAAATCTTTCGGCCGGGAGTAATATGGGCAAGACAAGAGAACGAAGGAAACGCGAGGCTGGAAAATCGCCATCTGCAACGGCGCTCTCATTGGAAATACCGTTCGCTTACGTTCTCAGCGAGGGTTCGCCCTGCGAGATTCCCGAGTCCGTGACGACTGTGATCATTCCGGACAGACATTGTCCCTCTCCTGCGATTGTGGAAGAAGACAAGCAGAAGGAACAGTCGCTTGTTCTTTCTGACGTCGTTGAGAGCAAAACGCAGGATCAAGAGGAATACGACGTAAAACTATTTGGCGAATATATTCCGGCGGAACCCGCTGTTCCATCCGAATTCGCGCGAGATCTGAAAGAAATGAAACCAACCGCTCAGGACATAGTAATTCCTCATCAAGACTTGGACAGAATCAAGGAAGAGGGCGAAGAAGAGGAGAAGGAAGACGTTGACGAGAAAGAAACGAAGAATTCTCAGAGGGAGGGAGACGGCGATCAAGCGGTTTCGCGAAATGAGGAAACGACGAAGCTGGAAAACATCGCGGAGCGCGAAGAGAACGAGAACAAGATCGATACGAAGATAATTCCTGAGAAAGATACCGAGCAAGTGTCGTCTGACATTCCCGAAGATCAATCTTTGCCCGATATCACGCAATTTGTGACCGACACCGGTTTGATAGATGAAGAACGAACAGACACCGTGGCGGAATCCAAGAGCACGTTGGAAAACTCGTCGGAAGAAAGTGGAAGCACGCGAGACACCCGCACGTCGAGCGACGCGAAGGAGGGCCTTGCGAGCAATCGATCGGCCGAGACTCCGAGCTTACCTGTTCCGGTGGTGCCTGAGCTGAATCTGGACTCTCTTCAAGACAATACCGTGTCGTCCTTCAAAATCTCGGCGAGCGAAACGAAAGACGACAATGGCAGTCCGAGAGAGAGCGATGCCACCTCCTTGATCGAGCCGTTGACCTCGGACGAGAGACCGATGAATCGACTGGCCTTGACCGAACACGACGAGGAAGAGGTCACGGGAAGAGACTTGCATTCGGAACTTCCGGAAGCTGACCAATTGTACCGAGCGGAACACGCGGAATACGTGTGGCTCGAGAAAGATCCTCTGTCGTCAGAAATCAATTTGGAAGACGAAGCCAAATCTCAGGAGGACAGTACCGGTTTGAAGACTCTGTCCGAAGACGTTGTAAACGTCGGCCCGCTTTTGCGAGGCGAAGAAAACGACGAAGAGTTAAACAGCGAGGAAGAAATTGCGAGGGAATTAATAGGGTCGCTGGACGAGGGAATGCAAATTCGTGCTGACGAATTTAATTTAAAAGAAAAACCACCTCAAGATAGCGGAGAATTGGAGAAAACAATTGACTTGAGCGCGAACGAAAAATCTAATCAACCACCGTCGGAATTTGTGCAATCAGCGTCGTCTGACGAACCGAAAAAGATAGAACATGAAGTTTCTTCGGAAACAATGAAAACGGGCGAAGATGTTGCGAGAGGTGAGAATAAAGAACTCAGCGTGTTATCGAGCCGCGCGACGGACGTTAGCAAGAACGATAAAGACATTCCAATTGCGAACAAAGAACGTGAAGAATCTGAAGCGAAGGAAAAAGAAACCGAACAGGTCGCGCCTTTGGCGCAATTTGAACAAGATGAATTATTAGAGGAAAATGGCAAAGCTGACAAAATCGAAGATGTGTCCGACATCAATAATTCGATCGACAATCGGAAAAAATCCGAGGACGATCAAACGAGCATTGAGAAATTAACAGATACCAGTGAGAGTAAAAACGATGAGGAAAAAGATAAAAATCAAACGGAAAATGAACAAGAAAAGTCGCAAGATCAGGAAAAAAGTATGCAAGAGGATTTACAAGTTTACGACGAACGTGAGAAAGAAAATATAAAACTCCACGAAGAAGAAAAATTAAAATTGCAGGAAGAAAACAAAGAGGAAATTGCAGAAGCAGAAACAGAATCAGAGAAAAAAGACTCGTTAAACGGATCGGTAAAAAACAATGAGGAACACGAGAAACAAATTAGTCGCGACGAATGTGTAACCGAGGAAAAAGAGGACGTCGGAAGTAAAAAGGACGAGAAAGTAACCGACACTCGTCCGGCGGAAGTGGAAATTGTTCACGGACCAATTACAAGCGCAATAACGGAAGAATCGGTGGAAGATCCTCGCAACGGATATTGGACTATGAGAACCAAATCGTCTACTGTGGAAACAACGATCGAAACTGACGGTCCTAACACGAGATCCGCAGACGAGAACGCGAAAGCTGCCGATTTCGATGAGCCGGAAATCGTTGAATCTCTTTCTCAGAAGAAAGACGACTTCTACTCGGCAGCTGTAAAAATCCAAGCTTGTGAGTAAACACTTTGATAAACGTATGAATTGTGTAACGGTTCAATTATGCTGCAAATAACTGATTACCGTCTGGTTTCTTATCTTGTATTATATGCTGTTAATTAACATTACGAAAAGATAATGACAGAGAACTTATCTGAGTTCGCGTTTGATGTAATATTATTTCAAGAGAATTGTAACACAATTTTTAACATGTAATAATGAGTAAATAAATGCAATAATCTGTTTACATTGTACAAAGGTATTCGAGGATTTTTAGCGCGTCGCCAGAAGCGGAAAGATCTCGAATCGGGACTTCCTGCGACGCAGAAAACAATTACGGTAAATATAATAATAATAATGTAAAATGTGTCAATTAATTTTAATTAACTTTACAGAGAGATCTGATATTCTACGAGATAAATATGTATATAATGTATATGTATGTAATGGGATACACACACACATACGGTTTTTCCTTCGCGTCTTTCTTTACGGAGACCGACTAAACGTGATATATTTTGTACGCCAGTTCTACCGGAAGCGCGTTACGCAAAAGAGGGAAAGATGGGTGCACTGTTAAGCGTCAGTGCTTTCACGATTGCAACAGACGATTTGGCAGTGACAAGCTTGGCTCAGAGATATAGATCTGAACGCTGACTATAGAGATAAACGCTTAAAATAATTGCTTCCTGAATCAACGTTGACGTTTGTGTGTTTTTTTTTTTTTTTTATTAAATGTTGTTTTCGCGTTACATTTCTCTTCTCAAACTCTCTCAATTTCAAAAAATCTACTTGTTCGAAGCAATTGTTAAAACTACTTTTCTCTTTAACACGCACATACAAAAAATACTTTTCCGACAAATTGTAAGAAAATGCATATATTTTTCAGTTTTTTATGTAAAAAAAAAAAATTGAAAAAATCGAGACACAATTACTGTTTTGATATGGCACAGGATTCTTCGAATTTGCAAGAAGGCAAGTCCGGGAGACGTCTCCGACGGGAGACAGCTCTGCGAAACACCACTCTGTCGTTGGAGAACGCTTTCGCCACGGGTCGAATTCAACATACTGGCGAGTTTCACGATTCCGTGCCGTTACCGTTGTTCGACATAACGAACAGTGAAACTAATTCAACTCAATCGAACGAATCTTCGATCAGAGAAGTTGAAGAGGATACGGAAGATGCTAAACAATCCAGCACCGATCAAAGCGATTGCGTAAACGCGTAAGTAGTTCAAAGAAATCTATGAATCTGTGCTAAAATGTTAAGACCTATCAATAGACAGTGTTTTATAATCGTATCTTACATTTGTGTAAACATCTTTTGTTACTTGACGGATAGTCATGAGATCGGGCAAGACGAGAGTTTTCAAAAGAACAAAGACTTCGCTGATTATCCCTTTCCGATCATGATGCAGCTACTGACGGACGCCTCCCGCCGTTTCACTGTCAGCCAGAATTCTCACTCCGACTTCAATGCCAACGTTGGCGGGACGAAAATCATGGAACCGACCGTGGACATCGTGATGCTGGGCTATCCGAGAGACGATGATAACCAGTACCTGAACTTTATAACTAGCGTTGAGGATTTAGGTTCCAATATGAATTCCTTATCGCCGGAAGATGCGACGAAATACTCAAAGGACCCCGGGAACGATCATCCCTCGATGACTTCCGGCGAGGGAAGTATCAGAGAACCCCTGGCTCTTCCAGGCGCTCATCACGGTGTCGTGATCGAAGAAGTGACTAGTTTGGAAACTGAAGTTCCATCGGAATCGACAAAATCATCGACCGTACCGAAGACCTCGCTGGATACAAATAGCTCGGTTCCCCTGGAGGAGTGTGCAGTCGAAGACGAGAAGAGCGAACCAAAGGTGGCGTCGAAGGTCTTAGACGTGAGTAGTACGAGCCGAAAACAATCAGACGAAGGGGGGGTTGAGAAACAAAGTTCCGACTCTAAGAGTCAAGAAGAAAAAGATCAAGTGGAAATCGATTTAAGCAGCGAGGATGGTAATAAAAAGTCCGACAAGACTTTTCGCGACAGCCACGAAAGCGTAGACAAGGAGGAGAAAAACGAAGAGGAGTAAATTGCGGAAAATTTGATGATGAAACGAATCGCGGAAAAGCGAGAATAATTGCGATCTTTGCGATCGACACAGATGGTTCCTTCAATTATGGTCGTTTGTTTGTGTGCGCACTGTAGAGATAATTATCACTGTAATTTCACGCGGTATCTTTTTATTTAATTTTGTAAGAGAAAGAAATGCTATCGATAACTTTTAGGATTTAGAGTGCCTTATTTGTTCTACTCTCAATTGTAGAAAAGCAAGTGAACAACGACGAACAAACTATCTCTCAGGAATAATCTTAAAATACACGCGTTCTCCAGTTTAGGTTTACACTCCGATATGACGCGTAACAAATACGTACTTACGTGCTAGAAAATTCCAACAACCTCCTAGATTTGCAATTTTACTGCACGACAAGAGCGAACGATTCTTTCTTCCTGCTTTTAATACAACATACATAGTTCGAAGATGTGCAAAAAAAAATAGCAAATAAATTGCATATAGGATTACAATCGCATAGTTGTTTTTGTCTCTTCCCAAGAGAGTAATCTCGCAAATTAAATCTTAATGATAAGAAACGGCTGCGAATTGAACCGACGATGTGTTTTGCATTTCAATCAATCCATCAAAACGAAATGCAAGCGAACTCGGATGAGGACCTTGGTACATATTTTTAGTGCCTGCCGTGATTGAAAGAGAGGAAGAGAGAGAGAGAGAGAACGAGAGAAACGATGATGGCGATCAGTATCGCAGCCGAGCGTCCGGTGAGCGGGGATTCAAGGTAAGAGTACGACGTCGTGGTGACGTCATCGAGCGTCGCGACGACGCCGTCGTCGTCGCCGCGGTCACTCGACGCGATTCGCGCGCGAGTATCATCGCGACAGGTCGCGGCACTGTCCGCTCTCTCTCTTTTGACTACAGTGATCGGCGTTGAGTTATATTGATAGCCGCCGCGTCAACGATATCATCGTTGCTGTGAGAAGCAGTCACGCTTGCCGATAGTTACGAGCTGATAGTTACCGCAGCTTTGTCACGTATACCTTCGATATATCCTGAGGTGAGCAAGGTCAGCAAACGCGAGCACAATGTTGCAAAGATAGAAAAAAAAAGAAAAAAAAAGAAGATGAATTCTCTCAACAATTCGTCGTAGAATTTTTTTTATTTTTTTGAACTGATTTTGTCTGAATTTTGTAATTTATACTTTTATTTTATTAGATCTCTTGTTGCGTATTTGGGCGGCGTGTTCTTCGATTTCTTTAATTTTTCACAATTTTTGTATTATAAAAATAATCGATACAAAATTTTACATACAATTGAAAACTGGAATATTGAAACAGTGTAATTAATGCCAATGGAAAATGTTTGAAAATTTATTATTTTTCTAATAAAAAAAACCGTTGTGAAGTGTGACGATACAGGAGTAAGGCAGGAAAGTAAGCTAAGATTGCGCGATCGAACAAACAGACGGAGACTGTGCGCGGACGACGTGATACGCGGACGATCGTTAGCGATATCCGGATAGCCGCCGGCCGATCGCGCGTATCGTTTGCGCGAGTATATTTTCGTAATGATGAGCACGCGAGGAGTTATGCGCGAATATGCGTTCGAGATCAAACGGCGGACGCAAACAAATTGGAATGTTCTTGGCCGCACTCGGGCCGCGGACTTTCGTCGCACTCTCGCGACCATCAATCATCAATCAGCGTATATTGGCCTCAGGGTGACGAATTTACTGTGACGCGCATGTCGACCGCGCGCTCTCTCTCTCACGAGACCGAAATTGATGCTATGCCCGGGCGATGTATTACACACTATGCGAGCTTTCAAATATAAACTATGTTGCAAGTAGAAGAAGAAGAAGAATAAATATCTAAGCAAAATTTCACGAGTAAGTAAAATTATTGCGCGTACATCTTTTTTTTCTCGTTGAATCTTATATTCCACTTGAAGAGATACTTCGGTGCACTTTATACATCTGTGAGCGTGTGACGGAGCGTGTGTATTTTTTATTTCTCTTTCGTTAACAGAAAATAAAAATTTAAACAGTAATGGAGGATTAAAGAAAATTCGCATTATTTTTTTCGAATCGTTTTCTTTCGCGATATTTTCTTTAAAAAAAAAGGAAAATCTACACACACACATCTCGATGACAGAGTTTTGCTTCATTTATAAGCACGCGAAGGCCGTGGTACACGGCTATCGGACAGCCGCTGTTTCACTCTCTGCCAAGTTTGTACGAAATTAAACTATCCTCAGACGAGGATGTGGAATAAGACGCAAGGCGATCGACACACAATTCGGAAAGCGGAGAGCTCGTTCTTTCTTCATAGTGTGATTTATCATATAACCGCAGAACGCATGCGCGATAAATCCATCGCGTTTGTCGATGGACAAACGGGTGCGTTGTGCCGCATGCCTTTTTGTCGCGCATCCGTTGTTGTGCACGTCAGTTTTTCATCTCGCTTCTAGCGAAAAGCACGCGCGATAAGAAGATCCGGCGATCGGAAGTTGAGCGAAAGTGTGGTTTTTGGTATCTCCTTTCGAGCCGGAGAAGATCAGTCGTGTCGATAATCTGACGGGCGAACTTTTGAATTCTCGTTTCCCGGAATCGATTCTCTGAAAGATTCCGTCAAGAAAGATCGATCTACAAAATCGATCGAACGTTTGTTCACTGTTCAAATTGGATTTCTTCAGTCGAGGAGAAATTGTATCGAAGTGGTTTTTTTTATTCTCGAAGAATCTTCGCAGGGAAAAAAGCTGCTCTTTCTACTTCGATATTTATAGATGATCGAAAGTATCTCCCGAGTGTGTCTCCTATTTCCGACGATGGACTCATAAATAATCGGCCGATTATCCTGTTCGCGAGAAGAAGATTACCGCGTTTTCACTTGGCAATAAATCTCTCCCTCAGAAAAAAAAAATATATATAATTTCGATCTTTTATATTTTTCTCGAAACTGCGAGGTGGATTCGATAAGTTTTGCCAGAAACGCCGATATTTATTGTTTCCGCTTTTGGAATCGATCTCCGTAAAAATAAACGAAAATAATCCACGGCTTCGGGAAACGATATAAGCAACCTTGAAGGAATACATCGAACCTCTTCGGAAACTTAACGCGAAACACATAATCCGAGAAGAATCTCGGACGGCTTCTAAGATTAGCTCTAGGGAGATATAAGGATCTTCGCTTGATCGCTTCGGGAACTTTGTTCATGTCGCAGAGACCGAAGGAGGATATCGACGTGATGAAGGCCAACACTGCGGCGACGAAGATCCAGGCCAACTTCCGCGGGTATCGTGTGCGCAAGCAGATGAAGGAGTCTCAGCGTCGCCGTCCGCAGCAGCAGCAGCAGCAGGACCAGCAGCAAGATCGGCAGCAGCAACAGCAGCAACAGGACCCGACGAAGCACCATCCGAAGGACCATTTTCTGAAGAGACAGAACACTCGGGAGGCGCTCGAGGAGAAATCCGCGACGAAGATCCAGGCGGGCATTCGTGGCTTTCTGGTGCGGAAGCGGCAGCAGGCTGTTCAGGCCGCGGCGACTCGAATCCAGGCTGGTTTCCGCGGCTTCAGAACGCGGAAGTTGCTGAAACAGAACGGCCAGTAGTCACGTCGTTGACTGCTGCTGATCTTTGCTCCTCCCGGAGTGCGCGCTGAAAGGTGTGCTTCTCGTTTTTTATTTTGTGATCGCGCTGACGTTTTTTTTTTAAATTTAGTGCCGGCACACGCGAATGCGACTTGTTGCTAAGTTGAGTGCGAAAGATGCGAGAAAATTCCTTCATCGATCTGAACGATCTGCTCTATTTTGTTTTGCTGCGATCTAACTTTATTACTGACTGCTAAAGCTTCGCAAGTCGCGGGCATAAAATCTGCATCTCTTCTTTGATTAATTTATCGTTTCTTACGATACATGTTTCTTTTGTAATTTGCACTAACTTATACTAATTAGTTTCGTTGCCTCTCAAGTCTCTAACGTTGTTTTTAGTTTCGACTTTGACTGATCAAAGATCATCCTGAACTCGGCATGTACATAACATCTTTGTGTAAAAAAAAACAAAAAAAACAAAAGCGTAATTTTACATCAAACAGCCCGTCTGTGTTTTTCAAACGTACAATAACAACGATCAACAATGATCGTCAATGACGATCGTATCGCGTGCCAATATTAATCGTCGTGCTCATTAACTCGCAGAAGAAAAATGTAAACAGCTGCAACGCATATGGGGCGGCAACACACGTATTGGTCACGCGAATGCCGAGCGCGAGACTTTTACAAACGGTTTAAATATAACATCAAGCTCACTCTCGCTAACGCATTACGCGAGCCCTTGACCCTTAAATTCTTGAACATCGAATTCCCTGGCACGTGTCTCTCGACCTTCTCCGTATATTTATTCTCATACGATACGTCTTGTTTGTTTTTTTTTTCAGCATTTTGCGGATTTCGTTTGGTGTGGAGGAGAGACTTCGAGATTTCAAGAGATGCCAAGGAAAACAAAGAATTTTTAATTGAGACAACCGCCACGTTTGATTCGTAATATACCAAACAAGCGAAAACGTACTTCTGAAACACTCCGTATGTGTTTGTGGATTTTCACACTTCGTTTAATATTAATAATATAACTTCGAAAATCATTTCCAAAACCAAAGTAATCGATTGTAATATTTATAATTAATGCGAAACGTTGTCGCGTGTTGTGTAGAATGTAGTCGGAATAATTGTCACACACCTTTCTTTGATTATATTCTCTTGCTTTTGGCGCAACTGTTTTTTTTTTCGCGCGCGCGCGCGCGCATAATATGTGATAAAACTGCAACAATGCGTGCGCAACGCGAACAAAAGCTGATGTCAACGATATAATATATTTGTATCATAATTATTTTTCGCATCTATGCGAATCTTGTTGACAAATATTTGTATAACGATTAACACACACGTATAGAGAGATGTACATATTCAACATATATATTTTTTTGTCATTATTGTAATGTATTCTCTTTCTCTTTCTCTATTCTTCTCTTTCTGTGACTAATAAATCTTTATACACCTTTCGTAATAATTTAAATAAAAAAATTTCTCGCGCAATGTATCTCTGGATAAAAAGCAATCGATCCCGAAAAAAGGAGGTGGCGAGTTTTTTTTTACATCAATGATGACGCACACATGTGAATGCAGCCAATTTTATTTTGTTGTCCGTTACACAGGATGACGTTTGACAGACACATATTTAACGGTCTCCGCAAGAAAATCGAAAGTTATATACATATTAAAGTACCACTTGTCTCAATTTCAAATCTCTATAAGTGACTAGTCTACACGAAACTTCCTATGTAGGTAGCAATTGGATACTTTCGCGAAATAACGTTATTATTCCTTTTCTTTTGAAGAAGAAGAAGAAAAAACGCGCGATAAAAGTTCGGAATCGCGAAGTCGGATTCCGAAAAGTTACAGCGTTTTGTTTTTTTTTTTTTTTATCGAAGTGATTAATGACGATTTACTTCGTTAAATCAATAAGCAATACATATTATTAATCGAATTACGAAATTGACGTCATTACTCGCTCCGGGAGCAATTTAACTCGTGAATACCAATTGTGAAAACGTTATTAATAGCTACCATGAGATAAAAAAAAAAAAAAAAAAAAACAATTACACGCTCATTTCACGCGTTCTTAATAAAAAACGTATTACATTAAAACATTAATATAAATTTGATAAATATTAATATATTAATAATCATCCATTATTTAACATATTATGATGTTTATCCATGCGTGAAAGTAAAATAAAAAAAACATATACATATCTCCATATTAAATATTACAATAAATATTTACGTACATATGTAAAAAAAACTTAAAAGTTTTTTTTTATAAATAATTAATTGTCGAAAGTCAGTTTAAATCGAAGTTTTTTTGTCTCTCTCTCTCTCTCTCTCTCTTTTTTTATTAGTGAATCTTTGAAACTTCTGTTTTACTTTTTTTTTTTTTGCTGCCTTTTCTCAGTTTTATCACTCAGTTTTTTTTCATTCTATATATCTCTCTATTCCGTCTCGTAATGTAAGCTACTCTCGGTTTTTTCGCGGAAACTCTACGATGGATCTTCGAATACGATGGGTCGTTGGAAACAACATCGTTGAGAAATCCAGTCGTCGCGCGCGCATTCCGCGAGAGAGACGCGATTCATCACAGCCAAGAATCATGCGCGGTGATTCATTCGAGTATCTCATGAGATCAAGCTAGCCGGCAACGCGCGCTCGCTCGCGCGTACATGTCCGCGCAAACGCGGAGTTTTTTTTTTTTTTGTTTTTTTTTTGTTTTTATTGAGTTTTGCGCGTGTAAATGACAGAATATTATAACACAGTAATGAAAAAATCACAGAAAATGCCATTAAACAGCGGACAGCGGCAGCGTCTGTCTCTCTCGTAGAGTAGAGAACGAGAAACCAGCTCCGAAGAATTGGATTAACACTATCACAATCGCAGATATCTAGTTTCGATTACAACGTGAAATGCAATAAATAATTCGGAAAATCGTTAACCTAGAGATCCGCTTTTCTCTTTTTTTCTCTCTCTCTCTCTCTTTCTCTCACATTTCTCACATTCGCTTCTCACACTCATTGTCTCTCATCCATCCGTCGTCTTTTTCGTCCATCCGGGGAAGGGGTTGATGATGCGGGATCTGTTTACTTGGCGACTCTATCGAAGGGAAATCCGTCAATGGTCTCGAGATGGCTCCGTGATTCCAGATGCGGCAGGCAAGGATTCTCGAAGCACGTGAGGGAGTCCAAACTGCAACCGGAGCATCGGTTGCAACTGCATCTCAATCCCTCGCCGCACACGCCCCAAGCCTCGCTCGGACCGCCGCAGATTTGACCGGGGCCCTACATGTGCGACAAAAACGGCGTTGATGAATTAAACGAGCGAATAAATTATTTGATTAATTTTCTTGACGCCGCGATAGAGTAATGTTTACAAAATCTTTATTTGTTCGACAACAATTGTGCGACTCACCCGTCGGCATTCTCGAATACCGCAGAGAGTCGATATTGTATAACCGAACTCGCATTTATCACATTCGTTCCCGCATCCCAGACACAGCGGTCTCACATCCGGTCGTTGTCGAAGTAAAGGATGACACTTGCCGACACTGCAACACACATGATTTGAAATCTCATTAATCATTGTGACAAAAGAGTTTTTTTTTTTTTTGTTTCATTACGTCGTATTTGTGATGCTCACAGAAAGATTGCGGCCAGGAGAGTGATCGCGTAAAAGACTTGGAAGTTGAGCATGATGATGATGATTCGTCGGTCTGAAACAAATGAGAGACAAGAGCTCTTTCATTGACTATATCTCACAGCTTTTCTTCTCTACTAAAATTGCGCGCGAGGAGAATCTGTGCGCGCGGCTTAAATTAAAAGTTGCGTGAACTCTTCGACATGTTTTTATCAATGCCGTTCGAAGACCGTTTTTGTTTTGCTTTGATTTCCAAGCGTGTGTGTTTGTATAATTTTGCGCTGTCGGAGCGGCCTTGCGCGTTCTCATTGATTAGCTCAATTAATAATTAATGTCGTCGCGGTTCGCATCAAATTTCAATGCAAATTTAATTTTGCGCGGTCAGAAATACTTTTATCTAAAAGAAGTTAACACAACAAGAATAAAAATAAGCATCTCATTTCCTAAAGCATAAGAATTTATTTGTGCTTTTTCACGATAATCTTTGTTTTTTTTTGTTCGAAATGTCAATGACTGCGACGCACCGACAGATTATGTTTTTTTTAGTCACTTGTCAGCTTCACAGTCTCGATCATCACGCGACGCGTAGTTCTACGCTACGATCTGAAAATACATATATCGAACATCCATCGATATATCCGTTGCACCGTAAACGCGGCTTCTCGAATCGCCGGTGCGCCACGTGCCGCTACGGCGCGGCAGCGCGAGCACGTAAAAGGTACGACAATAATGAATGTGTGTTAAAATATTAATTTTTTATAAATATTTTACGTAAAAAAATAATCGCACAAAAAATATATTTTAACAGTACGCACGTGTATATGTTTGAAAGAAATAATAATTACGTTCAAGTGCGGAATCAATGAGTTGTTCCATCCACCAAAAGAACGTGTTCGCATCGGAAGACGAAGATAAATAATTTAATTATTAACGAAGGGGTAGATGGTTCAGTTAGAGATTGTTCTCGTTTCCGAAGCACAAACCACACGAGATTCTTCTAACGCGAAATCACTTCAGCGTCTAACTCCGGGCACTTGCGTAATATAGCGCTCACGATTCGAACATGTAGCATAGGATAAAGAATCGGTATATAAGTTTTATCAATAAAGTTCCGGAAAAAAAAAATTAAATGTTTAATTATTTTATCTCTTCCAATTTGCGCGTAATATTTCCACTTTAAAGAAATGAGAGAGAAAAGTTATCGGTTAGCCGAGTAACGACGGTAATTGGCGGTGATAAATGACGATTATATTATAGTTTTGATGATGCTGCAGTGTCCGGCGCGGTGATGTGATTGGGAAGCGCCGCGGAAAAGCCGTCCCGACTCGTCTCGCGAATTAAACGGACAAAACTGATGTCCTACATCGCCACGAGGATCCCCACTCTGTGTGTGATGGCGAGAAGAAACGCCAGCTTAGCCGCCCAACCTCAGCGGGGACAAAGACTTGTACCGGCGCAAACCGGCGTTTTATCGTTATATTACATAAAGGGCACACCGAACCCGATGCGGTTCGAAAACTCTTCTTCTATCTTGGGAACAACAATTACATGTAACGTCCGCTCTCGTCGTCGGTCTCCCCTTTCCGCTTCCCGGAATATCGCGGAGATATTGTGTGATGTTTAGAATTATTTTGAAAAAATGGGGGAAATCAAAGTTCAAGATTTTATGCGGAAAAATTAGCGGAACGCACGCGCTTGATACTCGACACGGAGGAAAGTTCTACGGAGACTGGCGCGTGAGAGAAATTTCCTCTATGCGTTGTTGCACGACGTAATGACTGAAAAAGAGATAAGATACTTTCTTTTAATTTTAAGATAAATTTGTTGGTTGTAGCATAAATAGCGACAAAATGTTATGTGACTGATTTCTCTTCTTTTTTTATATCGTCTCTGTAAACAGTTTGTTTATCGCGCTGATTTGTCTCTATTTTGATTTGTTTTTTTGCGGAACATTGCAACGCTAGCTCTTCGATAATCGTCGAACTCGTAAATAAAATTGTATTTTCGCCACACTGATCATTGCGGCGGTTTCTAAATTGTTAAATCGCTGGAATTCGCAATCACTAGTGCGATTAAATAACGCGTGGCGCTAAGTGGCAAAAGCGAGCGTTTTTCTCTTTTAAGTTCGCCGACAGAATAAGAGACGCAATGTTGTATTGTTTCTCGAAATACAAATAACAAGTGCTTTCTTGTTGCTTTTCCGTCTGATTAAGCTAATAATAAACACAAACATTTCGCGCGCAGCCATATGATCCACTTTCGTTGTCGAACAAGGCCTTCTTTCTTCCCTCGCCCACGCCTCAAACACATCCGTTCATAAACAAGGAAACCGTGGAAAGACTGACTCAGTATTGATACTCCGCGAATCTCGGCGGCCTCCTTTTCATTTTCCTTCGTATGTGTGTGGTAATGGACCAATGAAAAAAAATTTATCTCCCATCGCTGCGAGCCGTGTCTTGCTCCTCTCTCTCTCTCTCTTTCTCTCTCTGTTTTTTTTTTGCTCTATTCGAGTCCGCCGGTTCTCTATTATTTCCCGCCATTGTTATATTCTTATCTACACACATGTCGGCATTCTCTCTCGCTCTCCCTTTCGGGGAGACTTGCTTCGGAACACAATAAATCTCAAGTGCCGCATAAATGCACCGCCGAGAGACTTTGATCTCGAAAAATCCGACAATTGTGATGTAACGACTCGATTCAAACCTTCTAATCACAATCAAATCCCACAATTATCTTATTTTCTTCGAACTCTATCACACACAGATGCGAGAGGCAAGTATATATATACGATCTACGTTGAATATGTATCTCGAATAATTACACGTTGTATAATTATGTTCTGCATGCGCTTTATACGAATTGTGTCAGTTCAGCTGTTCTAATCGCTCGCGCATCGGCGCCGTCGAGTCCGGCGGGTCTCCGGCAATTGGCATATGAGTTTTGCAGAATAAGATGATAAAATAAACGTAACATTTTGTGCAATACTCGGACCACAGTTGTACTTATTGTACTTACAAACGCCAAGTTGTCAAGTGACACAGAAAGTAATAAAAATAACAAAATTGATAAACACATAATAAACAAGTTGTTATAATATCATTATAAAATAATAATAAAAATAATGTGTGCTACAATTATAACAAACACACCTCCAAATGGCGCCTACCACCCTTTTCATCCGAAAGTATAACCGCAGTCTCTCGCAGAGCAAAAATTCGATTGTGCAAACGCGCTCATTTTGACGCCCGATGACCTTTTGTTCTTTTTTTTTTTTTTTACAAAAGAAAGCGGATGTGAGCCGTAGAAAATGTTTTTCGCGACGAGATGATATTATTTGCGGAGAGATATGCTACATCTTCTCGCCGCGCGAGTCGTTGCGTCGAACCGCGCAAATCCTTCCGCGAGACGAGCGCAAAATTAGCCATCCAGAAGACGGCGACCGGCCGATTCCCTCTCTTTCCCGATGAGTAAAAACACATGTATCGCACGAGAATCGGGTCAATAACACGCGAAACACACGCGTCTTTTGTGATGAAAGATTCTGACTTTGAAACTTTAGTTGCGCGAGATACGAGTTGTACGGTGCGCGCGATAAAAAGAAAGAAGACGTGATAACTGAAAAAAAAAAAAGAAACACGTCGCGAGAGATATTTTCAAGTTGCCAGAAAACGGTGAAAACGATTCTGTCATATTTTTGTGTATATACGCGAAACTTCGCAATCTTCGTGTTAAATAAATAAGAATCAAAACACACACACGTATATATATGTGTGCGATACGTCCTACGGATCTTTGACGGAGATTGTTGGAAACCCCGGCGCAAAAACAATATATCGGTGGCAAATGTTAAACCGTAGTCTATTTTCGTGATATCGCGTGCCGAAATTAGTCTCATGTGAAAATCTCGTGGTCGTACCACGCGTTTTTACCAGGTATTGACCAAAGAATCATCGACTATAATCGTATTCCCTCCTACGACCACGCAGAGTATGAGTCGCGCGCACGAAGAAACAATAAAACTCGGCTCGCGGGGAATTTTTACATTATAATTTTTGTAAAAATAACCAAATTTCAAAAGAAATTACACTTTTCTTTTTGGATCAAAACGAACCTTTCGCGACGAGAGAGACTTTTTTCTGACAATGAAGAAATTGACCGACACTTAAAACATCTACTTTGTACAATTGTCCACGTGACAGCGACGTTAAAAACTAGTGAAATGACGATTTTTCTAAATTAAGTTTTAGAAAACGATTTTAAATTCGACCCGATGTGCGACTGTGAAACTTAAAATACACAGATAATAGAAAACGAGGAGATCTCTGAATCAGGCGCGTTTATATCTTCGAAACAGAACAAAACTGTCGAATCACGATTCCGATAGTTGGCAATAGTAAAAGCCGAAAACATGAATGGTCTCATACAGAACTACGTGTTTTCTCCGCGCGCATCATGTAACCCATCCCACACGCGTATCATACACACCGACGAAGAACTCCGCGAGTTTGGGACGTCGGAAGATGCATCTATATAGCGAGAGAGGAAGCGCAACAACGTCGCGCCCCAACTTTGCTAAGAATAGCCGAAGAGAATTTGCGTTGCTCGACACGATGCCAAATTCTCTACACGTCTCCATCTACCTCGTTCGCTTCTCCATCCCGTTGTCTTTATTCTCCTTTACATTCTTGAATCTTCATTCTTCCCTTTTTTGTTCTATTTCTCGTTGTTTGCGTCTGAATCTCTTCTCTCTTCGGACACTTTCTCGCTCTATCCCTCCCCCTTTTTCTTTTTCCATCTTTCTTGCTCTCTTCTCCTATGTGACATGTAACATACGTTTGCTCCACGCACACACGTCGCACACCCTGTCTCGTAGCTTCGCTGGTACAAAGACCGACCGAACGGTCAGTATCGCACCAGTTAGCATCCGTTTTAGACGTGTGCAGTCTCAAACAAACGGCAGAGCGACCAAAGTTCGTTCCATAGTGATTGTTAAGTCGAGGTCCCGAGAAGAGGCGCATCCCTCTCAAAGTGAACTCGAATTCCGACACGTAATATCGATTCCAATATTTGATTCTAATATCGAAAGAGCTGCAAGATAGAGAGAGAGAGAGGGAGAGAGAGAACGAGAGAAGATTTTTCTTAAACTCTACCTTTTTTTGTAATTGATTGTTTTTTTTTTTGTGTAAGGAGTAAACACACAATCTTTTCGTCATCGTTTAAGAGTGAGTAATCTTTGTATTATTGGGTCATTAAGTAAAACTTGAATACGTTATGTATATAGCAACAAATAATTTCTTATTTTAATATAATTCGAGTATCTTCGACATCACGAGTGCGAGTATTATTACGAAATATCATCAGCCGACTACATCGAACTTGCGATTGCACATTTAGAAACTTCCATCGCATCATGTGTTTCGAGCTAAAAGCGGTATCTGATTCTGCGTCTTATTTATCTCATACATAGAGATCGTTTTAAACGTAGTTATAAACAACATTGCGTAGACGTGTTTGGCGCTAAATATGCTGTAATCGTCAAATAATATATATGATAGATTTTTTTTCTATTTGCGTATATGTAATTTTTACACATAAGTGAAATACAAAAACTAAATTTTAAAAAGTATTTTTTTTTTTTTTATTATATTATCTTGGATATTTTTTAAAATTGAAAATTTTAAATTTGCAGCATAAAGTGAAAAGTCACATATATAAAAATTAAGATTGAAAAGATTAAAACTGCAAAATCACAAAAAAAAAAAAAAAAATGTGATCAGATTCATGTGATCAGGTCTTATGAAATCAAAAACTATATAAGTGTTTTGTTTATCACAAAATTTAGATGCAATTTAGCATTCACATGACCCGACAAATATAGGTATGTATTGACTATTTGGGGGACCGGTGTTTTCATTGCGTGTACTTTCTGTTTTCAAAGTTTTATAAATTAAATTATTTCATAAGCAAACTTGTTTACCGTTGATCTTATATGATGTATATAAAATCATTTCTCGACCGCATCAAAACACACTGTTGTCAATGGAAAAACAGATTTCTCGAAATTTGCGCCAAACATGCCTCCGCAGTTTTCATTGGCTATATGTATTTATATATATATATATATATACGTTAACACTTCAAATGACGTTAGTTTTCCTGACGTGTGAGAAGATATTATGACGTGCGCTAGGCGGGTTTTCGTCCAAACAACTTTAAATTTAAGACATTTCTATAAAGTCGATTTTTTTTTTCACTAGACGCAAGAAGAAAAAGAAGAAGCAGAGATGCAGAAAAGACTTTAAAAATCTACTTGAATTGGAAAGAGAAATTTTGGAAAGAGAAATTTTGCTAGAACAGCAGGAGAAATTTGCTGAATCTACTGAATCTTTTTATCAACAAAATATTTTGTAAAAAAAAAAATTCGGTAGGTCCGGCAAGTTCTTCCCGCTGTCCATGCAATGGCAAAAATTTTTTTTCCGTGAACGATTTCTGGATGTCACGCTGGTCAATTTAATCTCAGTGTAGTTTTTTCCGTCATCTCACTCGTTAAACAATTAGCGAAGTTTATCAGCTCGCGATTGGGGTCCAATTAACGTTTGCTAATTAGCGTTGGACCAATTTGTCGGCGACTATGTTAGATATAGTTTTTATATTTTCCTCTAGTTATTTGTAATTGATAAATTTCTATTATAAAAAATCCGTCTGGTTTCAGATATTTAAAATGGGTATGATAGCGCGCGTGAGACGCCGAGTCCGCGCGAACTCGGTAACGGTCGACAAGGAGAAGACGGCGCAAAGTGTCTGCCTTCTGAGCGCGATACTTCTTTTGCCATATTGTCCACGTGGTCCATTGCCGCTTTTGCCATCGCCCGCGCCAGTTTTGTATTCGGCATTGGTGCTTCCGGTGATACTGAGC
Source organism: Pseudomyrmex pallidus (assembly GCA_014825455.1). NCBI lineage: Eukaryota > Metazoa > Arthropoda > Insecta > Hymenoptera > Formicidae > Pseudomyrmex > Pseudomyrmex pallidus. Next base: position 71,329 of record QVNV01003742.1, read on the forward strand.
GCGAATTACAGATATCCCGTACCAACTCTCAAGACTCTCGGCGAAGCGGTCAAAAGTACGTATATTTTTTCTATTCATACTACTGTATAGAAAAAGTCTGAGAAATTATATTTCAAATTCAAATATTTTTTTACAAATTCTAACGACTCGATATTGTATCTTATTATTGCGACAGTCTTAGAGATAATTTTATTTAGAGATAAACCTTTATCTCTAAGACTGTTGCATTAATAAGATAATAGACAATATCGAGTCGTTAGAATTCGTAAAAAAATATTTTTAATTTACCTTTATCTCAAAATAAACTTTATTAGAGATAAATAAAGGTTTATCTCTAAATAAACCTAATTTAGAGACTAAGTTCCCGCTTTTCTCTACTCAGAATGTTGATTCTTTATCAATAGAAAATTTAAAAATCGCATTTCAAGTGCGCAAAACAGGTAACGCGAGCGAACATACAATAAGTAGCAAAGAAAGACGCAAGAGAAGACGCGCAAAGTCCATCGCGCTCGATTAAACTTTGTGTCGTTGACACAAGGTCAGTTATTTACGTGTGTAGAGAAAAATATTTAATTAATTAAATTTATTTATATCTTCACACATAAACAAAATATTTCTTTTATTTTTTAACATATAAACCAGATTTCAAATAAAGAAGATTCTACACTACCATCTCGCTATATGTACCGTTTATATATACCGTTATATGTACCGTTTTCAGATATAATAAATTAATTAATGAAGTGAAAAATGATTAAATGATTAAATAACAAGCTCTAGAGTATTGCACAGCGATAAATCTGAAGTTGTTACGCGTGTTAAACTTGACATGTTTATTCTTTGATATTGAGACAAATGGCTGAAGGGAACCAAGTAAAAATGTTACCGTGTTGAATTTATTATATTACGCGACTTAATTTTTTGACGAATTGTTTGATCTTATAAATTAAAAAAAAACCAACTACTAATTAAAATTGCTGAAATTCAAGATCCTTATAATTAAATTTTAATTGTTGTTCGAGCTCTTCCGTGGGAAAAAAAAAAGTTCACCGGGAGTAAAGCAACGCCATGGTTAAAATACCACGGTAGTGCAGAGCGTAGAATCGCACGACTCTATTCTAATCTCATGCGAAATAGCGAGATGAAAGAGAATTAGCCGCAGAATCTCACGGCTACTATTGTTCATACTCACTCTCTTGATCTCTTGAGATCCTCTTCTTGACTGACGGACGGTGTTTCGTCTCTCTAATTCGCGATGATCCTTTTCGCGTTGACGTCGAGTCGCTCAATGCACGGCAGAAGACCGGACGGGTTAGTTTTATAGGTAGCAGAAGCCCTCCTGACTGATGTCCCCCGAACGTACGAGGGGGGTGGCATTCCCCGGTTGCCATGTGAAATCTTACGAATCCCACGTAGAGACACCGTTGCCCTTACCACCTCCTTCACGGCACCTGTCCTTGTCTCGTCCTGCTGCCATGTCGTCGACTGTGACTCGTCCTGACTGACGTCCATTAATATGCAAATTTCTTCTCTCGCCGGACTCTCTCTCCCGGAGCTCGTTACTAAAAATGACGTCTATCATTCATCGAAGCCACGTCGATTACGTTATACTCAATTAACGGTTGCCCGGAGGAGAGGAGGCCCGGAGGAGGCTGTTCCTTTCTCTCTGTCTCTCGCGTTTACGCTTATCAGCTGTGACCAACAAGCACGCGATTATTAACGTAAAGCACGCCCCGTCAGATTATTCAGCAACCTGTCATTCCGCGATAAAACCCTCAACGCAGGGTCGGTTGCTCGTCGTTTCTTTAGTCGGGTCCACCTTCGGAAAATCACTCACAACGAGTATCGCTCGCTCTCGTCTCCACTTTGCTCTCTTTCGTTTTCGTCGAGTGAACGATGACGATGTCAGAAAGAAGAACAAGGAAGAGAGAGAAGATGTTCGCAACGAACGCATATCAATGTGGGTTCTTGTGCGTAATAATAATAACGTCGAGATGTCGCGTGTCTGCGCGTTTCTTTTTGCTCGAGCGTCAACGGTGATAATCTTCTCCGATAATTACGAGGACGTGGCAGTGGCTATAAGCGTTTTTGTTAGAAGAAGCCGATGAAGGAATTGCAGGAGGTAACTTTGTGCTTTTTCCCTCGAAGTCAAGTGCTTTATCCTTCGAACATGATTATAATTAGTTAAATGATAAATGAATGTTTAAAACGTGAATTGTCACATTATCTTTTTCTTTGATATATAATTATCTGCGAATGTATAAATAGCCTCGTAACATTTTTTGTACAAAGTAATAAAGCCGAATAAAGGCCGTGTAGAAATTATAATTGTTTTCCGGTACTTACTTCGGTTAATTGTCGTGATATATCGCGCGCGCGTCAATTTCTCGAGTTATAATTTGAGGTAAAATAACACAATTTTATATCAACTTACTGCAAAAAAATAACCTCGTGCCGTTGTAAATATTTTCTAGATATTATAAATTTACAGATTTAATAAATTTCTTCCGCTATTTATGTTTTTGAAGATATAAATTATTTTTTCTCTCACATTTTCATACTTTCTCGAAATTCGATACATATAGTTTCGAATCATAATATTTCAATCTTTATAGTTTCAATGAAATGAGAAATTTCTGATTCAATTATTGATCTCACGTTGCTGCAAACTTTGATTAAAAACTTTGAGAGCGCGGAAAGTCAATGAAAAAAAAAAAAAAAAAAAAGATCTTTTAATTTACATACGTATCTCGATGTTGTTGTTACAAAGACGGGGCTAAGAAGGCCTGGCATCCCTTGAACCGCTTCCTGAGACGGGTGTACTCGCCGGTGGACCGCGCGGAAAATCTCTTCCTGAAGATGCGCAATCTCTCCGTCATGGCGAATCAAGTGGTATTTCTCATACTGGCCGACAAGGTTCTTCTGCCCCAGCAAAAGCTGACTTGCTTGTACACGCTTATGTTTTACAACGTGATAGCCTATTGCGTGAGTTACATCAAAGAATTGATTCAAAAAGAAGACTGGTCGCCTTACGTCACTCTGACCGAGCGATCCAAGATCAAACATCTCGCGATGTCGGCGACCAAAATCGTGCTAGAGTGGACCAAGGCGGTGACTTTCGTCGTCACGTTGACCTTCATGCTTCTTGTATTCGGATTGGAGCAAGGCCTCGACAACTACAAGTGAGTGGCATCGTTAGTTTTTTAAATCCTCTTGATCTCTACAGAATAAAAAAAATTAATATCTAAAAATTTTTTCTTCTTCATTATTTTGTTTATTATAATTCTATTTTTCCAGACCTTCTTTGATATACACGATAGTCACGTGGACTTACTACTCGGCAACGGAGAAGGTCTTCGTGGAGATGTTCCCGACGATACTGGTCTTCTTCCAGTTCGAAGCGTTGGAGAACATCGAGAATCTGTACGCGCCGGTGATACTTCGCTGCTTCACGATCGCTATGTCGGCGATGTTCAGCGTTCTGCTTTTACCCTCGGCTTCCTGGAGGTTTCTTATTGTCGCCACATATCTGAACGTGTACCTGCGATGGAAGGAACTGATGCAGAATTCGGGCGCGATGTTGCGACGGGAGCGCGAAGTGCTAAATCGTTACCGAAAGGCAACCCTTGAGGAAATTGAAAAATTCGACGACGTGTGCGCGGTGTGTTTGTGCGGCATGAAGAAGGCCAGAGTGACACCCTGCCATCATCTCTTCCACGCGGACTGTCTGCGGCAATGCCTCAAGTCGAGCGACAATTGTCCCATGTGCAAGCGCGAGCTCAAATTCGACTAAACGCGCGCGACGCGATAAAATATATAAAATATGATTTTAAGAACCTATGTACACACACATATATTCTTAAAATCATGTTCAGAAACTTACGATATTCTCGAACCACGCTCGGAACTAAAAGAAAGAAAGAAAGAAAGAAAGAATTACCTCGACTGTTCGAGACGACGTCTGTCTGAGAGATTTAAGACGTTTTCTTGTACGTTTGAATGTTGAAGATTTACGACGTCGTTCGTCTCCAAGATTTACGACGTCTCCTCGCGCGTGTTTAAAAGATCTAAAAAAAAAATTTTACCATCTCTCTTTTTTTTAAGATACTTTTCTATATTGTTCGGCACCCAGTAAGGAGAAGGAAGAAAAAAGAAATTTGCGCGATATTATGCAACGTTAATAATATTCGCGATATTTGTGTGGAATGTGTGTGCACGTTCCTTTTTAGATATACATTACTGTGATATATATAGATCAGCCCAGCATCGTGTAGTTTAAGAGCATATCAAACACTTCTTTATCACATCGGTCAATTATTGGCTGAACTGACGTAATTTATAATAATAATTTATACATATTATATTCTCATGTACTTAACCGGCTCGAGTAAAAATACGCTTACTTTGTATTACAACTTTTTTCGTTAGCATGTAACAACGTTGAATACTTGAACAAAAATAACGTGTTGTTCATACATATATTTACAAAATGACAACTCTTTCTGTTTTTTTGCGTGTATTATTGTATAATTTCTATTTAACGTCTGTTCTTAGAAATTTAAACAGGTCGTAATTTCTATCTTTTTATTTTGTTATGTCACCGACATGACGTAGTACGTAGTACGTCTATGGTTACGTTATATTCAGTATTAATAAAAATTATGTACATCTATAAATTTGAATGTAAAAATGTTATATAATACTGTCTATATATATATATATATATATATATATATATATATATATATATATATATATATA
>QVNV01003743.1:0-62367 GCA_014825455.1 Pseudomyrmex pallidus
AATAGGTAAATAAATTCAAGTTTTAAAACAGAATGTATTATATTTGCAAATATGACACTAACCTTTACACTGGCTTCTCCGGTGTCTTGCAAATTTCCTTTTCGATCCGTGAAAAAACTCTTCCGACATCGTAAGAACTCTCTTCAGGTCTGGGTGAAAAATCGTCAGTTTATTTCTTGAAATAAATCGTCCGCTTGCGGCAGCTCGCCACTCACATATCTAAAAAAGCGCAAAACACACAGTAATTTTATAGTATTTGATAGGAAAGAAGCGGCGAATACATGATGACATCGAAGAAGTGTACTTACTTGATTATTTCATCCTATTGTTTCAGTAATATTGCTCGGCAGTTAGAAATTCTGCTACTCTTACGTTTTCGCAGTCTCAGTCAATCATACAACTGCAATAATAGGCAAAATTTAGTTTCTAGCGCGCCGAAAGCGTGAACTGCCGTGATGCACTTGGACTCGCCGATTACCGTCATCAGCGAGTACGCGATGCCAATTATGTTAATGAGAACATTCGATATTTCGTGATATTAGCGTATGTACAAGCGAAACGACAATAATCGCCAAAAATACGGACAAATTTGAGAGAGAAGGTCTCGTGTCGCGCGCCGGCCATTTTGTGTTTCACGCGCGTAGGAGCACGAAATTTTTCCTCATATCTCTCTCGTTACTAGCAAGTGCGCGATGCTAATTACGTATTCTATCGAACGCCCGACACTTTGTGGCACATATGTGTTACAAATATTTACGTGCTAGACAACAATAAATGCGAGAAATACCTGATAATTTGAAGAAAGGTTCTGTTCCGTGTCGTGTCGCTCGCCGCGTCTGCCCGCCAAAATGACCATAGTGAAGCGCGCCAGTTGCGCGCGCATTCTCGAAATATCGAACCGCGCGCAGCGACAAGAATCGAAGTCCGAGAATAATCGAGAGTATCGAAGCGTGTGTCCCCTCTCGATATCTCGATACTCTCCGGCTCGATCTTGCATTACTGCGTGTAACCTCACAAGAAGACACAAACATGGACGTGGATACTGCAAGCGATAATACGTCTATTGATGACAAGATAGATGATTTCTGTGAAAATCCTACGCGAGATGCGTTGACGGAGGGTCTTATGAGTCTGTTGAAGCCTACGGTAGATCAATTGGATGAAAGAATCCGCGCTACAAGGTAGTGACAGATTTTTTGCTTGTAACACGCATGCACAACACAATAATATAAACTTTTCTCGTATTTTGCAATCATATTTATTTTTAAAATTATTTTACATTTATATGTTCTTGGTTAACTAAAGCTGCGTTGTTTTTATTTGTTCAATTATTTATTAGCAAGTGTAAAATGTGTTGGTACTTTGTGATGTTCGTTGCTTTATAAATTATCTGGTTTCTCTATTTGTTTTGTAAACAAATTTATTTTATTTATAAAAGATAAATTATGTAATCACAAGAAATCTTAGTTTATATATTATTGGATGGAATTATTATACAATTTTTTCTTAGGATATGTCAAATAGAATTAAAGCAGCAGATCGAATCTTTAACTGAGGAACTTCAGAGGACCATTGAAGCTCTGCAATATCCATTAGATACAGATTCTTATGTAAAGAAGCTTATTAATGCTAAACACAAGATAACCATTGTCAGCAACATTCTGCAAACTACTCAAGAGCGATTGAACAAGGTACATCAAGATGTTGAAAAAAGCATTGCTAAAAAGAAGACATTATTAGATAATAGTTCTGCATATAGCAGTGTTACTGCTGAACCTGATAAGGAAGAAACAACAGTTTCCGATAAGCAATAATAATTTCTAATTTGTTTAAGTAAAATAATGTGATATCACTTCCAAATTGTACTACTTACTTGCTATTATTTTACATATTTTATATAAAAAAAAAACTTTTTACATTCCTTGTTATAAATTATGGAAACTCCGGTAGTCAATCTGTCAGAGGAAGAACTTAAAACAGTTTACGATCCTTCTGAAGACTCCTATCTTTTAGTAGATGCTTTGGAAGCAGATCTGGAGATTTTCCAGAGGATGAAACCTGTAATTTGTTTAGAGATAGGTAGTGGTTCAGGTATAGTTATCACATCTTTGGCAATGGCACTGAAGAAACATGATAATGCCCATTTTATCGCAATTGATATAAATCCCGATGCATGTAGGGCTACGAGAAGAACTAGTCTGACTAACGCTGTTAACGTAGATGTTCTTCAAATGAATTTATTAGATTACATACGAAGTAAGCACACATTTGATATCATTTTATTCAATCCGCCATATGTAGTTACGGAATACGAGGAAGTGTTGGATGACAGGCTTGTATTTAAGACTTGGGCAGGTGGTAAAAATGGTAGGCAAGTTATGGAACAAGTGTTTAATAAGATTCCTGAGATTTTATCAGAGAGAGGATTGTTTTATTTAGTTGTTATCAAAGAAAATGATCCCGAGTATATCTTGAGTGCTTTTCAAAAATTAAATATGTCTGGTAAAATTGTTCGTGAGCGGAAAATAAGGGGCGAGCATTTGTTCGTTTTACGTTTTTGCAAAACCAATGTGACTGAAATAAGTTGACGTTGTAACATTTAAGTATAGATCTGTCTCATATATGTAACGTCATAAAAAAAACATCATTACCACACAATTTTGCATATTCATAATGATATTTTGTGATTAGAATATTATCACTTTTTATCAAATTATGTTCTTATTTTTTATAGATATGAATGTTTTTCTCTTTCTGTCTACACATACACACACATAACACACTATAAGAAAATCTCTCCTAACGAGAGAGAGAAAGAGAGAGAGAGAGAGAAAGAGATGAACAATCTATCTTATACATAATCTTTTATATATAAATATAGATATTATATATATTATATATTTGCGTGTATGTATATGTATAAAAATAAAAATGTGCGAATATAAAAATATTATAAATTTACTTACGGTCATCTTTTGCTGGTTCTTTCCATCGATTGCTCTCGTCGTGAATATTTTATTCTACAAATATCACTGAGTTTACTCAGTTTTGCATAATAATAAAGGTACTACCGTAAATTATTGTTATGTGTACTACATTATAATTTGAGGTCTTACAGCATACATGTTATGTAAAAGAAATAACAGATATATAATACCTTATCTATGTATGGTTTTCTTTTTATATAATCAATTATTACTTATCCTCTTACAATAATAAAAATTACGATTTTAATCATTACTAACAAGTATTTATGTGATTTCACAATTTAACAGTGCAATAAAAAAAAAAAAAAAGCAAACATCTTTTATCACAACCAAATGAATAAAACTCGAGATTTCGATGTATAGAGCATAGTTTTTATTTATAGGAAAAAAATCATCCATAGATATGTTGCTGGCATCATTTACAATATTTTCTTTATACGCATATTATGTTTGTCAATCTCGTTCGTAATCCATTATATAATATAAAAATGGTTATACATACTATTGCAGTAAATATATCGTTACTTCTTATGTTGTTCATTAAATCAGGAAGCAAGCATCTGATTATTTACATAATAGAGTTTCGCACGGTATATTATAAAGTTTTCTTTAATAAAAAGCATAATTTATATAGAGACGTCGTGCATTGCATTCTTACGGAATCGCTCGTGAAATTTGGGATTTACGTAACGTAAAAGAGTAACGTGACACATTTTACGACCGCGCGTCTTTTCAGCAAAACTGTCTTTTCAATTTTCTTTTTGTATTAAAAAATATGAAGATTCTTTTCTAATTTGCTAACGTCTCTACGTATACTTTACATGTTTACCGATAAAGGTACTTCTGACAAAATAAATATTGTGTGTGAAAAATCGGGGGATCTTTAAAAAATATATATTACAATATTGCACTTAAGGTAAATGTACACGATAAAACGCGTATAAAATATACAATGAGTTCCTCTATCGAGGCACTAACGATAAGGAACACAGAAGTGTCACGTAGTGTGCATGTATGGTTGTTACATGGTTAGTGCACAGCTTTAAACGTTTTCAACTTATGTAAGAGTTGTATATTTTCAGATCATCATGTTTCTTACACATCGCCATCTTCAACCTGCAAGAAAGCATGAAGAAAACTTAAAAGTGTAAAATACAACTTGATTAATGTGTTTGCAGTATTTACAGTAGAACGCAACATTTGTGACTGTTACAAAAATAATTAAACAGATCTTATCATTTAAAAGACAATATCCCATATACTGATAAGCTACTTTTTATAGCGCACATAAACTGTGATCACAGAAACAAAAAACTGAAGAATCGCATGTTCAAGATGCGCATTTTCTTTTGCTTTGTATTCTAAGCAAAAAATGTAGATATATCTACAAGATATTTTACTGAAATAAAAAAACATGTGCAAGCCACCTGTACACACAGTTACATACACTTCTGTTTGTGACAAATATATATACTGCGTATATATATATAATATACATACATATAATTACAATATGATAATGAGAAGATCGGTAAAGGAGACACACAAATTAGAAGATTCTCGCGTTTTACCTCATTTGTAATAGATAAAGATATCTCTATAATTAAATGCTTCACATTCTTCCTGTCGTTTGTATTTTGAGTATCTATTGCCATCCACGACTAAAAAGAGTGTCAGATAACTTTATCAATTACTTTGATTATACAATAGTCATCCATGTAATTCGATGTAACATGCTGCTGTGATAATTACAAAAACCTAAATTATTCATTTATACTTATTAGCATAAACGGATGCTTATGAACAATCTTCTCTTCGCTCTTTTACAACCATATGATACGCTTGGCACATCGTCGTCAAGTATCTCAAAGAATATGCTTTATATATAATTATTTATAGTGAATAATAAAAGCTGAGTAATAGCTAGTGAATAATAAAAAAAATCAGCAAAACAAAATACATACGCGCATTCTAAAGAGAGATTGCATTTTTGACTAATTTTAACAAAATAAACTTTTTACAATTGCACAAAGCAAAACGAATAAACGTAAAAAATATAATTTTGATTAAAAACTGATTAAAAAATAAGAACATCAACAATACATATGAATATTAAAACATGTTAATACAATAAATATGATATTATCAAGTTGATAACCAACTGTCACGCGTACAAAAAATTGATCACTATTAATCGATTCTGGTGAAAAAGTCCGCGACACTTAAGTGCATGAGCGCGTCTGTTTACACACGTGGATTAATACAATTTTGTTTTAGAATTTTAAAGTAACTTAATCTTCGTCGTGTCCTACAGACTATTAAAATTACACTTTATCTTCATTTGTGCTTTTTTTTTAATATGTACATCTATAAACTTATTCCTTATGTATTGTTCGTGATCGCTAAGTAGTAGAAATTTGGAATAGTGGATGGAATGAGAGTATTGTCGATTAAAAACTAGGACATTATTTTTCTCGCGCGACTTTCCTACGACTTACACATACACACACACGCACTTCGAAGATGATCGAATGAAACCGCTTATAATATCTTTCTTTCGTTTCACGCATTGAGAATCATTCTAGTTTTATATAAAACATGCGACATATATATCGTGCCTTTGTCACTCCGAGACACTCAACTGATATCACGCAAATAATCATATCATATAAAACACATAGCTACAATGAAAAACAATGCAACAACGCTATTGCCTCACGTAATCTCATTTTTCTAGGAATAAATGAAAAATTTCAATGAGTCGTGATAGTAATTTCATGTCGTTTGCATAGTTACGACACTATTTCCATATACTTAGACGCTTCTTTGCCATTCCGCTTTATCTTAGCCTTTGCACATTATAAAAGAGATATATATATATGTATTTTGTGTCTTTTTTTGTGAATAAAATTTTTTATATCGGTATATTTTTTTTTTTGTATAATTTTCAAGCTCTCAAGCCATGCTATATGCAAAGTTACTGCTATGTGCTTGTGATCGTCATCCTGAAATATCATGAGTAGTAAATCTTGAGGCTGATCGATAGTATCACATACATATGTATATAAATTATATATTCAAGGTGTGTTATACGAATTAAAATCTTTTTATAATTCGCGCGTATGTTCCTTTTAAACAAAGGCGATGCGCAACAAGCACATTTGCAATAAAGCTTTTTATTGCAGTTAAATTGTATGAAAATACATTTTTTTTCGAGATTTATACTCTTTCAGAGTAAAGTTCGATAATAATTACATAGAAAGTTCCTAAATCTCTCAAATTTATCCTATCTTCATTATGAAGGCCACTCAAAAGACGGGGACATCATACGATTTCGCTATTCGAAACTCAACTCAAGTTGCCATACCATAGCGGAAAAGAAAAACTGAAAGATATTGTACAAAGACCACTTTAAAAAACATGTAGGCTAATAAAACTTCCGTTGTATATCGTGAACTTTTTATCACATTGTAATAATCTCACGCTCAGCACCTTATCAAAACTAAAAATAAAACAACAAAGCGAAACAATGCAAGCACCACGCGTTCTCACACCAAGAAGAAGAACTCTAATTACGTGAAAATGTTACAATTGTTAAGATATATATTAATGTGTCAAACAATTAAAAAATCCAATTATAAGAGATACATTTTTCAAGAAAGCAGCAAAAGTAAAAATCTTTATATATAGTGATGTAAAATCTTATAGAAATTTGTTGTTTTACGCTTGCATATTATATTTGTTTGCGCTATTTGGCTTCGCTTTTTCTTATCGGCCGATATAATTGATTAAATCTTTTCGCGTACGAAATATGTTTCCCGGTATGCGTAATCTCAATTTTTCATTACACATATTTCCTTATCGAATATCAGCGTAACGCGGAATTTGTGAATAGCGTTGAATATTTTATTTAGCGAAAATCTTTCTTATTAATTTTGACGCGATCTATTTTTATTCACGATTAAATATGTTTATGAGAATATTATCTGTAGTGCGCGGTATTACTGAATAATATTGTTATATTCGAGTATATATCTTCTTTTTTTTTTTTTTTTTTTTTTTTTATTTCCATTGTAAACACAAAGAATAGACTATACGTTAAAGCGTGAAATGTGTATAGTGGATGTCATGTTTACAGAGCGATACATGAAGCATGGATTTGATACGAGCATTTTTCCGATAGTCAAATATATATGTACATATCACAAATAATGTAAAATTGTCTTGTAAATTTCTATATAAACTAATAAAAATAAAACAAACATGAAAACATACATATATATATAATTGAGCTAAAATTTGTAAACTTAGAAATAATAACTCTGTTTTCCCATAATAAAAAAATTATTCAAGATGTTGACAGAGAGATATAAAAGATCTGTCACATATTCTGAAAAATATGAATGTTAATGAGAATGTAGAGTGCATATCTCTATCGATACAACATTTGTGATTGATATTTCAGATCACTTTTCTAATTTCACTTGTTACAAGAATCATCTCCGATGAAAAAAATTTTAATATTACATTATTTATACATAGAAAATAAGAATTCTATAAGAAAAAAAATATATAAATAATTTTCGGAAGTTTCACATAGAGACTATATTTTTTTCCTATTACAAAAACAGTGCAAGTCTCAGATTCGATTTTAGATCATCTAAATACACACTAAATTACGAAGAAAATTGAACTAACATTTGCTGGAACGTGGTCGTTCCAACGGTCGTGGACATCTGACTAATACTGTTGAATAAAGAATCCGCCTGTAGATTCTCCGGCAATTTAGTAAGAAACTGTGCACCATGCACAAAATCCATTTTCAATAGCTCTTCCTGATATAGGTGCAACACACCCAACGCCGTTCTAAACAGGAACTCGTCTCCATCTCTGAGAAAAACATCCCAAACTCTACATGCGACATCAAGAGGCATTGCTTTGGCATATATAGTATACAACCAATCTAATAGATACAAGTCCGGACTCAGTCCGGCTATAGTGAAATGGGAAAAGACTTTTGGCAGCTTATGCGCAAGAGCACTGGAGTATACTTTGTAATAAATGTCCATTTGCTTTTGGTCCAATGTAAAGGCGGCTCTGTGGCAAGGATAATTCAGTAGATTCGCGAAACAAGCAAAGGCATCAGGCGGATCCATGTTGAGTGATAACACAGCACCCACAAAACTCATCCCTTGCACATAGCCCACGTCCGGTCTGTACACAGCATACGCTGCCAAAATACCCTGAAGGCTGTCGGTTAATGGTCCACCTTCTTGAAAGACACATAAGGTAGGAAAGGTACGAGATACATCTAATCGGATTGCAGCTAATGACTCATTGTTGGGACTGGACATCGCCCTGTCTAAGCAAAGATTATAGAGATGCGGTGTTATATTTAAGTTATTTGAAATCGCTAATTTCCATACTCTACCACGAATACTCGGCGGCAAACCGCGCCACCACAGCTCCTTTACTTTCTTCGTGTTCTTCACACTTTCAAACTTCGGTAAAACATGCACATTCCACGTGTAAGAGTCTTCGGCTAGTCTTTCTTCCTCTTTCAATTGATATTCTCGTTGTTGTTTACGCTCCTTCTCTTCGCGCAATTCTCTCTTCCTTGCCGCCTCTAAAATAGCACTGTATTGCTTACGATGACGCTCTTCCTCCAATGCGTTTTTAGCGGGCAAATTCGCTGGTCTCGGCTGTTGAATTAAAGCTGTACTACCGCCTACCTTGTCGATGTTTCTTGACGGACTGCTAGTGGGCGTCGATTGTTCGGAGCCTTTGTTTTTCCACGAGAACATATTCTTTGTGAACAGCGAATTTAATACCCAACGTTTCGGGGCCTTGTCATTCTTTTCCACGAGGTGTTGTTCGTCCGATCCCAAGAAGCTACCTGAGGGCGATATCTCGCTAAGGGAAGACACCGTACTGCTGCACGATCGTGGCAGGCTGTTCCTTGGACTACTATTCGCACTAACATTTTCTAGCTTTGTGTATTTATCCGTGTTCGGACTGGAGGTTTCCTTATCGTTACACGGAGATTCTAAATATTGAGAGCTCTCGATTTGCGCATCATTCGGAGTCTTACTCTCTTCCACGGAGTACAGCTGCTTCGTGGAAGGATTGTAAGCCAGGGACATGCTCTCCAGAGCATGATTCAGACTGGTTCCCGCCACACCGACGGAAACCACATTTCCGGCGTCATACCATTTGTTCTCGCGTATATGCACGCACAGAGCTTTGGTTTTCGCAGCTGGTATCGGCGCCACGTCGCATGCCAGTGCCTCGTCGACGTTGACGCTGTTGCAGCGCACTGTGTCCCCGTTCAAGGAAACCAATTGCTGCTTGCCGACCTTCGGCGCGATGTTGTTGGCGATATAGCAGCCGGATTCGCGTCCGGCGACTTTCACCACCTGGAAACTGTTGTTGGTGACATTGTTGTAGCGAGGCTTCACGCTTCCTGACGACTGCAGGCTCTGCGACGGGACGGGATGCGCGTTAGTCCCATTCAAACGTTGAGACGTCACGGGACTCTTCATGGCTGGCTGCGGCGACCTCCTAACCTTGCGAGCGCGTCCAGGTCGCCTCTAATCGAGAAGAATAACCATTCGCGTACCAAGTTGTTTGACGCGTGACTCACAAATTCGTAGACACGCATGCTTCCTTATCGATTCTTGAGAATGTGCAACGGGTCAGCATGGAAATCCGATCTTCGACGTCCCGATCCGAGACGCTGAATCGAGCGACACACACGTGAACACACAACTAGCGAGACAACACCCAGGGATAGGATGGAGATAATCTTTTTTCTCTAAGTGTCACACACGTCACATTCCAATATCGCGCCTGTCAAATCATCACCACCTTGTAAATTAGTGTGCAATCGAGTTCACGTCCGTCAACAAATGAGACCTTCGTCGAGCGCGTCTAAAAATATACAGCATCCGATAATATCGAATTTGGTACTGCGCTGTCCGGCGTGTAAGAGAATCGAACGGGTCACTGACGGTGACACGAAGAATCACGGCTATTCGAAATTGGTCGCGATTATTGGCCGAAGAATCGCAAGGACGGAGACATTCTCTATGTTACACTCGGCATAAGCTCAGAGAGCGAGATTTGGTGCGCGTATTTTGACTTTGCACTAATGCAGATTAAAGGCCGCTACGCATGTAGCGTCCAAATGTCAAAACAAACACAAGCGTTATTTTCTCTCTTATATGTTATAGAAATGTGATATTTTATCACCTGTAGTATACGTATTGTAATCAAACTGTTTCGCAACTGTGATGTTGACAGCTGTCATTCTTTTCTTCCTGCGCCAAAGTAGTTAATTAATTCTAATTGACTCATCGTTGAGCGGCTATTCGACATAGGGATATTCTGTCTGCGTTCCGATATTCATTGTCAGTACTGGAAATCTATAGCATATATAACGTGAAGTATAGATTTTACTGGTGGTGAATATCGGAACGCAGTTTCTGATTGGCTATCGCCATGTCTCTTTTCCGTCATTGGTCCATTTCACTATTTCATCGATACGCATTCTTATTTTCCGTAACGTTGGCGGCATTTGCGAGTTATCAAATTTAATCAAATTCAATATGAAAACGGATGCTGAGAGGTGTGTACGATGAGATATTTGAATTGTTCGTAATTTCTCATTGAATTTGATCTCGTTCGAAAAGACGCGAATTGTGTTGTGTAATTTAACACGCGTTAAAGTATCGAAGATGTTGATTTACGATGTGTTGCATAAAGAGAAAGTATATCATATCGTTGCCAACGATCTTCGTAATTTGGGAGTTAAATACCGCTTCAAGAAGAGCATGCTCAAGAGCGAGAGATCTGATGCGTGCAAGAATATTTCCAAGAGGGTTTTCAAGACCCCGTTGTTTTATCAGGCTCTGGATATTGTGAATTTGTCGTCGGGTGCCATAGTCCACGTTCCCGTGTTTGTGATACAAGCCGCCACGTTTCTGGAGAAGTATATCACGCAGGAAGGTCTCTTTCGGAAAGCCGGTTCCCAAGCGCGACAGAAAGAACTGATGTCTCGTTTGGACAATGGCGGTAGTTTAAACGAGAAGAATCACGCGATCGACGTCGCAAACTGCTTGAAGTCTTTTTTCCGTGATCTACCCGAGCCGCTGATCCCGTACACGTATCACGATCTATTTGTACACTGTGCACTGTTGAAGAGCTACAGAGTGCAAGCACTGTTGTTGGCATGTATACTGCTACCACCCTATCATTTAAACACTCTGGCATTTTTTATGGAGTTCCTGAAAAAAGTTTCTATGTATGAAAAACAAAACAAGATGAATATTGAGAACCTTGCAAAAGTTATTGGACCAAATATAATGCCTCTGCAAGACACATCTATGTCAGCTGTGCAGAACAGATTGCAAATGCACTTGTCTATTATCAAGGTATAAAGAATGATTGTAAGAATATTAGTGATTCATGATATTTTAATTAAAGAAATATCTAAAGATCTTAGAGATATGTAAAAAGGTATATTGTTTCAGATTCTGATTGAAAATTCAGAAAATATTGGTATCTTGCCAAATCATATTACGCAAAATATATCTATGGAGATGAGTGGAAGCACAGATAATGGATTGGACTCACTTGAGCCACATGTAAAGTCCAAGAAAAAGAAGCAGCCTCGTAGTGCAAGTCTCACAAGTAACTATGATATTTTTATATAATTCTTCTTTGAATGAATATCTTTTATAAATAGTTTTCTAAATAATAAATTTGGAAATAAAATTTTTTTTGTCATGTTTTACAGGAATGTTTAATGGACTAAAGAAAATGGTTGGAAAAAGCACAGATGACACATCTAATATCAACTGCCCGCAATCTTCTACAAATTCAATGCAGTTAAATGTATCCTCAAATAAATTTACTAAAAAACGGAAAGTAACTGAAAGAGAGCATCTTTCGAATATGAAGAAAAAGTATGAAACAATTTATTTTTTGCCATCATGTTTTATGCGAGTTTTAGTATTTTATTGTGTATGCTATTCTAATATTTACTTTAATATTAGCACAAGAAAATTATATAAATATATGTTAATTTAATTTTACACTGCTTTAGAGGAACAGCTGATAAGTTGGACAAATCAAAAAGACTAAGACTGAGTCTAGACAAGTTTGTTTCTAAGAATAAACAAGTAAGTATCTACGTGTGTATGTGTGCAAATACTTATATATTTGTAGAAATACTTAGTAATTAAGTTAGGTAACACAATCTCGGTAACAACTTTGGTGAAATATTTTTAGAAGACTGCTGACGACTTATCAGATTCGTGCGCGAATAATTATAAATCATGTTGTGAAAGACGTTGGAGTTCAGTAAGCAGTTCTTCTCACACACATAAAATACATAATAAATGTTGCAATGGGATATCACGCTTGAGATTAGTTAAATATAATGAACGGTTGAATAATGATTTTCAGCAAGAATATGAAGATGTACTCACTGACGCCACTGTGGACTTGTCCGACAACGGTGGCGAGCACGACTTGCTAGATAAAAATCATCGCAATAATCAACATTGGAATATGAATGTAAGCGCAAATTCAAGAAAATTAAATGCTACGGATGAAAGTGATAACATATGCTTGTTAACACCCGATAAGACTGATTCTGACGAATTTGACATATCTCTCTCTAATAATGAGCCAGCATCTCTATCAAGTGATCATGGCGAAGAAGATTATGTCAAAATTCCTAAGAGCGAGTACGAAGATATAAAGAATCGTGTTTCAGCGATTGAAACGCGTATTTCCCAGGAATTTGGGTGCATATACAATGAAGATAATGATGTAACAACGCATTCAGTAAACAAAGTACAAACAGCATATGAGAAAACGTTAGAAGAGGCTAATATCGAAAACACTTTGTCGAGCGATTATTTAGCAAAAAGACTGAGCAAAGAATTGAAAATTAGAAGATCGGGAGAACATAAAATAATAAGATCTCCTAGCGCGAGGAAAATTGGAACATTAAGAAGACGTTCACAAGAAAAAATTACAAGGTAATTAGACATATCTACTTTTTTTTTTTTTTCTATTATGTATAAACCAATGAGAGAAACATAATTTTACTTTACATTTAAAAACTATTAGTATTTTTATTTAAAAAAACAATATAAAAAAATAAAACATAATTGACTAGAATAAAAAAAGTGAACCAATAAAAAATTTATTTTTTAATTATTTATTTTTCCAGCAAGCGTGTTAGACGAACTGCATCATGGCATATTTCTCCAAATTTTAACTTACAACATAATATCCAACTTGATAAACAAATAAATGTTTATCCGATCAAAAGAGAATCGATTTTTTCTAGCAATTATTTAAAGGAGCAATCATATTTTACCGACAAACGCAGCGGAACGGTTTCAAACAATACGAGAGACGAAGTAACTTGTTTGCGTGATCAAACAAACACAATGATTTCTCGTTCCGCCGAACGACACAGAATCTCAAATAATAGTGATTCGAATCTTTCTGGATTCAAAGATCTGCATACGGCAAATAACTGTGCAGTCTCATCTGTGCGGAGAGCATCGTCTTTCCACGGGAAAGACTTCGTGGATAATTCGTCCTATTTTGATAACAAAGTGGACGACTTAAAGAAGACCAATAGTCATCAGAATATAGTTTTGAATAACGACTGTTTACAAGGAACCAATATTGTTTTCGAAAGTTCAAAAGAGATATCGTGGAACGACGCAGATAAATATTTCAAATCGTCGTCTCGAACGAATACATCTGCTCCGCAAACCGGTAGACCGTCGGTCGCGAAACTGCGAGCGCAAAATGCCGGTATGGTATTGGCTAAAGCGAGATTGTTTGACGAGTGCACAGCAAAAACGCCCGAGTTTGTAACCGCCAATACGTCGAGCAAGAAACATCGTGACCCTACAAACAAACGGTCTCCTAAGACGAACAAGGAGACACAGATCTCTCGAAAACAATCCAACAAGGATTTGAACAGCAGAAATTGTCACGCAATGCTGTCCCCGAACGCGAAAATAAAAACGCAATTGATAAATTCGCCATCAAAACCTGCTCAAGACCGAACGGATAAGAATTATCGTTCCACGCAAAAATTCGAATTGCAAAATCAGAAATTTTCGAACAAAGATCCAATTGAAATTGTTATTAAACAGAAAAAGATCAATGACGTACGTGACACGGAAGTTCATCAGAAAGAGAATATCATCGCCAAGACATCGCCATTGACAAAAATGTCCGTCAATACGATGCTGGAAAATTCGACCGTGTCTCCTTACAAACCGGATGTTACGAAAACGCCACATATTAAACGACCTTTGACAGTGAAAACACCGAGAAGCACCAAGATAGTGCGCAGACCTCCAGTCGACACACGCAGAACGCCGTTGAAAGCGACAGCACAATTAGGAACTCCGAAACGTCAAAGTCCCAAAAGTATCTTGAAAACAAGAACTCTCAGTACACATGCATAACAGATATGTAAAATGACACGTTCAATTACTGTTATCCTTCATATACGTGTTGTTTAAAGAAACGATTTTTATATATATACATATATGTATAGTTTTTTTTTTAGAACTAGTATTTTTTGTGGTGTTCCTAGTATATTAAATATACTTATATTTATACAATAGAATATATATATATATATATAAATTGAAATATATGAAAATGAACAAATATCTAACACAATGTTACAAAAACTGCTAGAGTTTTATACGAATTTTAAATTTATATATTCAAATAACTAATAGATATGTCATGTAAAGAGTGTGTCTGTATAAGTTGCACTTTTTTGTGACTTGGAGTTACATTTTAAAAATGTGAACAGAATGTAAAACTGTTGTTCGATATACTTTTAAGACTAGTCATTGCATTTATCACTTATTTGCATATAGTTCTCATCATATCATTTGTCATTTACATGACAACAAATTCATATTCATTGCAACATTTTCATGTGTTATCGTTAATAAATACAAAAGAAATTAATGTAACATTTGCCTTGTACCTAGTATAATGAATTAATTAAAGCATTTTTTTTATTGTATTATGTATTTTTTATCTACTGAAAAAAAAATGCAATCTTATATCGCTCCCGCTCTGTTTTAAGTATTTGTACGATAACAAGTACGTGTGTCATGTCCTGATCGCAAAAATCATCACGATCCACGTGGTCGCTGTAATCATTCGTTCAACCAATCACGTGGCACCGCGCTTGTCTTTCGCCGTTTCTGTCGCGCTACTGTCAAAATATGTCGAGCGATTGGCATTAATGATGTAACACGCGTCACGGTCATAACGATTCACGTTTTGCTCATTAACTTTTTTGTCGCTGTTAAAAAAAGGGACAAACGAACACTCGCTTTATTCTAAAAGCCGAATTATTTGTTGTGTATGTATTACATACGCAGTGTATATTGTCAGATGTAATAATTTCGAAGATTACCGCGACGATATCAGCGCCACGTTGACACGGGAGCACTGTGCAACTGTTCGCAAAAAAAAACGCGAGAAAATTCTCCGTGCAATAAAGTGTCAGTGATTTCTCTCAGCGGGAAAAAACGCAGCCCTTGGGCTGACGAGAAAGGTGGTCGGTGCAAAAATGAGGGAGGCCGGAATTATGCTGATAAGCACCGCATTGACGTGTGCTGTTATCGGCAATGCGTATTATCAACGAAAACAATTCTACCCGACCGTTGTCCATATAACCAAATCCAATCCGAGCATGACCGTGAGTTTTTTCCGCGACAGTACTGATAAGTCACGCAATGACTTTTGAATTTATCATAACCCGTGAATTTATTGTACACGTATTGCTATAGGTAATCTACGCGCAAGGATTCATTCTTGCGTTCATGATAAACGCCTTCCTGCGAAAGATCTTTTTCGGTACCTTGCGCGCCGCCGAGATCGAGGTAAGAGACACTCGTCTTTTATTCTTTTTTTTTTTTAATTTTTTTTTTTTTTTTTTAATTTTTACAATGTCTTTTTGTTGTTTGCAGCACTTGGTGGAAAAAGTGTGGTACGCAGTGACGGAAACATGCCTGGCATTCACAGTGTTCCGGGATGACTTCAGTCCCAAATTTATAGCGTTGTTTACACTTCTTTTATTTTTGAAGTCATTTCATTGGCTAGCTGAAGATCGTGTTGATTATGTGAGTGTTAGACACTGTCTTGTTTATTAGTTTGTTTTATATTAAATAACATTTGTAGGAAACTTGTGTGTATATATATGTATATACATACATATATGTATGCACATAGTGCATTACAATATTATTTGTATGTATGTATATAATGTTTAATATTTGTTGAGTTCTGTTGTATGTTGGAGTAAATTATAATTATGTACAATTGTCCATATATGTTTAATTAATTTGTCTTTACTGTTTTTCAGATGGAGAGAAGTCCAGTAATAACATGGTTGTTCCATTTTAGAATTGCTACTTTATTACTACTCTTACTTGCCATCAATTTTACGATGCTTCATTATGCAATCGTTACAACAGCCACCAGAGGTCCCTCTGTACAACTTGTATTTGGCTTTGAATATGCAATTTTGCTCACTGTTGTTCTTAATATTACTGTAAAATATATATTACACACACTTGATCTGCAAAGTGAAAATCCATGGGATAACAAACCAGTGTTTTTGTTGTACACGGAACTGATAATTGGTTTTTTAAAGGTAATTTTTCATGTAAAACTTGTATAGAATTATATATATCTTGATTTGTGTATGTAATTGTTCATGTGTATATATATATATATATATATATTTAATTATTTCATTAATTAAATATGCCTTTAGGTGGTTCTCTATGTTACCTTTGTGACTTTAATGATAAAACTATTTACATTACCTTTATTTGCACTGCGGCCCATGTATTATACTATGCGAGACTTCAAAAAAGCATTTCATGATATTGTGATGTCAAGAAGAGCTATTAGAAATATGAATACACTCTATCCAGACGCAACAGCTGAGGAATTGGCTGCTGCTGACAATGTTTGTATTATATGTCGGTAAGTATAAGAAAAATAGACGTATTTTATATATGTGCAATCTTTCGTTTTCTTATGCATTATGTTGATGTAGGGAGGAAATGGTTGGAGCTAGTAAAAAATTGCCGTGTAATCATATTTTCCATACTGCTTGTCTACGTTCTTGGTTTCAACGTCAGCAAACATGTCCAACGTGTCGTTTGAACATTTTAAGACCTACGCCGACCACTACGCAACCCAGGCAGCAAAATCCTCCTCAGCCGGGACCGCAGGCTCCTCAGCCTCCGCAGGCACCTGGTGTCAATCCTATTGGTAAAATTTTGGTTATTTAGTTTGTATTTTGAAATTATTATTACTCTTCTTTTAATTTAACTTTTATTCTTAAATACAGGACCACCAGGAGCACCATTTCATATCCCATTATTTTGGGCTGGGTTGCCTGCTGCAGGAATGCCACCACAGCAGCAGCAACAGCAGCAGCAGCAACAACAGCAGCAGCAGCAGCAACAACAACAATCTCAACAGCAATCTCAAAATAATGCTGGAAATACTTCTTCAAATCAGAATGTACCACCCACTTTAAATATACCACTTTTTCCACCGTTGTTTCCTACACTACCATTGCCGCCTATTCCTGCACCGCCACCGCACTTAAGTGAACTCAGCGAAGAAGAACTTAGAGCAATGGAGGGTAATCTGCGCCAAGCTGTTCAGGCCAGGATACAAACATTGCAAAGAATTCAACTTTTATTGGATGCAGCCAATGCGATGATGAATCAATATCAAACAGCAGCTGCTACAGCTAAGTAAGTAATATCGAAATAGTGCAGTCTGTATAATTTAATATATTTAAATCAACTTCAATATATCGTAATATATATTTTACTATTTTTTTAAATAATGCAATTTACAATTCTAGTATTGTGTACAATCCTACAAACAATGTCGATAACACATCGGATGTATCTGAGAGACCAACAACAAGTGGTACAGCGAACATAGCCACTGAAGTCAGTGGCGAAAGTTCTGAGGTCATATCGGAAAGCACACCGGGTATATCGAAGGAAAACTCTCCTACTCCGAGTACGTCAACGGAAATCTTTTCTGCTGCGAACACGTCGAAGGAAATCACTCCTACTCCGAATACGTCAAAGGAAAGCACTCCTGTTTCAAGTATACCAAAGGAAGAAACATCATCTAACGAATCTGATACGCTAGATTTGTCTAAGATTGAGATGGACGTTACAAGCGAGCAGGAAATGCTACGCAGACGTAGGTTACAAAAATTTTCACCTCCACCAACAACAGAATAAATGAAAATAAACTTGTGTGTGATAAACTATGTAATATAATAGACTAACTTGGTTAATGATTGGCCTCAATATAAACGGTTAACGCGATTGAGGACTGTGTAATAACTAAAGTCGGATTTTGCGATCGATGTGAGAATTTCGATAAATGATCTTCAATCTAGGTCTGTCTGCATTAGTACTGTAATACAATCTAATACCGTGTGTTAATACTGTGTATTAAAACATATGCAGTATTAATACACGAGCAGAACTACTTGCAAAAACTTTTCTCTGGCGATTGTTAAATCCAAAACTTAGTAATAATTGAGACTGAAAGCTTGAGACTCAACAAACTAAAGTCATAGTACCAACAATCTCTGATGATCACATGGGATTGTGAGTTTATAGGAATGACAACTTATGTCTTTCTTTTTATAAAGTGTCAAATCTTGTTTTTTTTTATAAGAAATACATATGAAATGCGGTAAACTAGTTTTCCTGGCATTATAATTTTGTTTTAGATTTATTCGTATGTACGAGGTAACGCGGGATGAATGGAACTTAGTTTTGCACGAGACAATGTTTCATGTCTCATTGTGCCATCCATTCCACATTACTCTGCATAAAACAATTTTTTTTTTTTTTTTTTTTTTTTTTTTTTTTTTTTTTTTTTTTTTTTTTTTTTTTTTTTTTTGTAAAAAGAAAAAATTCAAATTCCTTCAATATTTCTATAAAATGGTTTACTTGAGTATTTCTGTCTCTGAGCTTCAACATACATGCACATTTCATATATGTACAGTTATATACTAGAATATGTAAATAAGCTATCTTTCTTTAATCCTTTCATGAAATTGAGAAAATAATAATAATTACACAATAACGATACAGTACAAGTACTTCTGATAAAAAAAAAAAAACTTATATGTTATTTACTTTTTATTATGTGATCTTAATTCCGTTTTCTTTACAGAGAGAGAGAGAGAGATATATATATATATATATATAATTTATCATAATTCACTATAAAACTATAAAACTATTTAGATAATTATTATGATTAATAAATAAAGCAAAAAACAGATAAAGAGAACAGGTTTTTGGAAATATATGTATAAAAGCATAAACGTAAATATCCTATATGTGTAAGACTTTTTTTATTATGATAGGGGTAATATATAATTAAAAAAAGAAATTGTTTCTTTTATCTGCAAACGCACACACACATTTATATATAATATATACAGACAAAAGGAAAAGTTTTATTCTTCTACGTATTACATTATCTTTTTTGCAAGACTTCAACGTTTCTGACAACATCGTGAAGGTCACAAAAAACTGCACTGTGCGTCAGTGCGATGAGTCGACTATGTGTATCGACATTTTTCTCCGTTACCGACTTTCGAGACGTTATTTTGTATCATATGCTGCAAACCATGGAGCTAAGAATATATGGTGGGATCATTAACTGCATATGAGGGCAAGGCGTGATTGAAGACGGGAGGGTAATATCCTGACTTTGGTAAGTTTCAGTCACGTTTGATAGCATTCGGCCGATATGTATGCGCAAGGTTTAGTTCCGCGCATTTCTGTAAAATAACAGTGCAACCATGAATTGACATGAATTGACATCGCATCAGCAAGTCGACCAACACGATTGGTCAATTCCACAAGCTCTTTACGTAGAACATTTCCGAGCGCTTACGGAATTAGCCGAAGTCAGAGTATTTCTCCCCTTACCTCTTCCTTGCAGAAAGGTTCCCTCCATGTATTCTTAGCTACATGCTGGAAATGTTCGCCGATTTCGATTTCGAGCTTTATCCACAACAATCCACAACTATTCGCCGACGCGCGCAAAGACTGTGATGTACTGTGATGTTTGTACAAAGGAAGTTCTTGGCACAATATGTTTATTATTCAACAACTGAAGGTTTGAAATAATATCCATTCTTTGACGACAATAAAAAAAAAAAACTACGCCGTTTATATGTGATTTTTTTAAACGTCAGACGTCTTTAGAGATCACGATGCTCTTTGAGTGACTCGTGTTTTGTATATATCGTATCACGCGAGTGTATCGTGAACACATGTCTAACGAAGTAGTTTTTTTTTTTTATCGTCGTAATTTTCATAGGGTCTTTTTAGAGAACGCATGCTCTTGGGAGAAGTGTCACGTCGTCGTTCGAATATTGCGCCAGCGTCCTTGCGTTCTGCGATGTGGACCCCGTGGCGCGTTGTTATGATCTATCATGGCGTACTGTAGTGTTGTGACCGCTTGGTGTCTATGTCAATTTTAGAGTGATAAAACTCGGGAGAGAAACAGTGCGAGTGGCGATGCGAGTCGACGACGTCTGTTCTCGCGAGATAATCGTGTTCCTATGAGCTGCCGCATCCCAAGAGCGTTTCAAGTTGTACGCACGTTTCACCGCTACTCGTCGTCGTCGTCGTCGTCGTCGTCGCTGCCGCTGCCGCCGTCGTCGCTGAAGGCAGAATACACAGTAGCAGAGAGTGCGCGCACACACACATACACACACACGCGCGCAACGTTTTACCGTCGAGGAAGTATCGAAGTAACTCTGAATAATAAAAAATCACGACGTTAGGTCGGTCGAATCGACGGCTGTTGCAGTATCCAAGCCGGTGCGTCCTCCGAAAAATCGCCGCCGACGCGACACGTGAAGCACACCGCACGGCGCGTAAACTTTTCCCGCGCGCATCCCGTATCTTTCTCTTCTTGGAGGAAAGTTGGTGTGGCATCTAAGAGAAGCGGTGATTTATGCAACGGTGCGTAAACATACAGCGTCGTAAAAACAGCCGCTGGAAAGCCTGGAAACGCGAAACGTTTGTGTGACGCGCGTCCATCGCTACATCTGAGCCTGCCGTCGTTTGTGCAAAGCACGCGAAAATACCATCTTCACCGCGAGCATCATTCGATCTGGTGTTGAAACCCACTGGTGTATAATCTCTGTGTTGTTACGCCACACGAGGTTTCCGACTATAAAGACCGTCAAGCACTGCTCCCGCACTGTGTGTGTGTGTACATATATACATATATATATGTGTGTGTGTGTATGAGTGTGTACCGAAGCGTTCCTTTTTTTTTCTGCGTAAAGACGTTGACGTACCACACGTTTTGTTTATACTACACATCATTGATGCAATAACAAAACTTTAATGGGTTCTACAAGGGCATGCGGAAATTTAACATATCTATGTCTGTTCAATATTGTTAATCTGATAAGCATCTGAAAGACTTTTTTCCCAGTAGAAAGTGAGAGTATAATCGCTGAGAGAGCCAAAGATCCAGCAAATCTTAAAAGGCATGCAGGATAGTTGGTGACACTGGAGAGAGTGTTTACTAATTAGTTTTACAATATGACGGATACACGTAGAAGAGTGAAATTGTATGCTCTTAATGCGGATAGACAGTGGGATGATCGTGGTACAGGTCATGTTTCCTCTTCTTATGTAGATAGATTAAAAGGGATTTCTCTGTTGGTAAGAGCGGAAAGCGATGGCTCTGTCTTGCTGGAGAGTAGGATACAGCCTGATACAGCATATCAGAAACAACAGGTAATATGCACACAAAGGATCTCATGGATTTGCTTTTATTATGACTGTTGTAAAGATCTATGGTTGTCTAACTTTTTCTTTTGTAGTTTGTATATTTTTGATTATATTATTTATGCTACTGCTGCATAACTCTTATATAAAGTGTTTTGATCTATAAACACTAATATTAATGATGTTTATATTATAAAGTAAATGATAAGTTGTAACAAAATAGAATTGTTTTTATAGGTTTTTAGTACATAATTGTGTAATTTTTAATAATAACAATATTTTATAATTATTTTTATTTACTTTTGATAACGTATTTAATAAGATAATAAATAAAGTAAATAATAAGTCATAATAAATTATTCAATATTTTTGTAAGAATTATTTTCTTATTGCAAACACATTGTATAAACGTGTTTATAAGCAATAAAATACTAATATATGTATGTGTGCATATAAATGTGTGATTTTAGGATACTTTGATAGTATGGTCAGAAGGAGATAACTTTGACTTGGCTCTAAGTTTTCAAGAAAAGGCAGGCTGTGACGAAATATGGGAGAAGATCTGTCAAGTCCAAGGCAAAGATCCATCTGTAGAAATTACACAGGACATTGTAGAAGAATCCGAAGATGAGCGGTTTGATGATATGTCAGATGCAGCACCACCCATTGAATTACCACCATGTGAACTTAGCCGACTGGAAGACATTAACGAACTCATAGAAAATTGTTTAACATCCCCAATGAGAAAAGAAAAATTAGCAGTGGCACTGGAATCAGAAGGTTATATTAAGAAGCTGTTACATCTGTTCCGTACATGCGAGGATTTAGAAAACATTGAAGGATTGCATCATCTTTATGACATATTCAAAAATATTTTCCTACTTAATAAAAACGCGCTGTTCGAAGTTATGTTCAGTGATGATACAATTTTTGATGTTGTTGGTTGTTTGGAATACGAGCCGACGTTATCTCAGCCAAAAAGACATCGGGAATATCTTCGGCAGTTAGCTAGATTCAAGCAAGCGATTCCAATTACAAATACCGAATTGTTAGCTAAAATACATCAGACATATAGAGTTCAATACATTCAAGACGTTGTGCTGCCAACCCCAAGCGTATTTGAGGACAACATGTTGAGTACATTGAGTAGTTTTATATTCTTCAATAAGGTTGAAATAGTAACTTTGATACAGGATGATGAGAAGTTTCTCACTGAACTTTTTCGTCAATTGACGGACGAAGCAACTTCAGATAGTAAGAGACGCGACTTGGTTCTTTTTTTGAAAGAATTTTGCAATTTTTCACAAAACCTTCAGCCCCAAGGAAAAGAAGCATTTTATAAAACATTAACAGCACTTGGTATACTACCTGCTTTAGAAATTACTTTGGCAATGAATGATTCTCAAACAAAAACGGCCAGTATAGATATATTGACATATATTGTGGAGTTTTCTCCAAGTGTTGTACGAGATTATACCCTACAGCAGATGAATACTACAGAACAGGACCAAATGTTAATCAATGTAATAGTTGCTCAACTTGTTGGAGATAGCGATCCTGAGTTGGGTGGAGCGGTGCAGCTGGCCGGTGTGCTCCGTTTGCTCCTGGATCCCGAGAACATGTTGGCTTCTGTTAACAAGTCAGAGAAGACTGATTTCCTAAATTACTTTTACAAGAATAGTATTGGTACTTTAATAGCGCCTCTTCTGGCAAACACAATCGGAGATCGACCTGCGAGGGAAGATTATAGAACAGTACAACTTTTGGGCTTGATCTTGGAGCTGTTGTCGTTTTGCGTAGAACATCACACATACCATATTAAAAATTGCATATTGAACAAGGATTTACTCAGAAGAATATTGGTTTTAATGAAATCAACACACACTTTTTTAGTACTATGTGCATTAAGGTTTATGAGGAAGATTATAGCATTGAAAGATGAATTTTATAATAGGTACATAATTAAGGGTAACTTGTTTACTCCCGTATTTGATGCATTTGTAAGAAACAATGGCAGATACAACCTTTTAGACTCTGCTATACTGGAAATGTTTGAGTTTATCAAATTGGTAAGTTGTGGCAATTTCTGATAAATATGTAAAAATGTATACATATACATGTACATGTGTACATGTGTAAATGTGTAAATATACATATACATGTGTATATGTATATTATGCACACAAATAACATAGTGTGAGCACTTATATTACTATTATAATTTCAGGAGGATATTAAATCGTTATGTTCACATGTTGTTGAGAACTTTTCAAAAGAATTGGAAGCAATTGATTATGTACAAACATTTAAGGCATTAAAATTAAGGTACGAACAGCATCAAGACAAGTTGAAAGATCGTGATAGAACCACAATTGACAGGTACATATATAATTACATTTTTTAATTTTTAAGTGGTTTAGTTTTTAAGTGTGTTATAAAACAAACCATAGATTAAGATAAAGAACAATTAAAATAACATACATGGAATACATAGAGATAAAGATACAATAAATATTTTTCGATTTATTTTCGATGAGTAATTTAAAGTTTTAACTATTGAAATAAATCATTTATATGTATAGTGTTCCATCAATTTTACGGAATAGTCGATACCGAAGAGATCAAAGGCAGCTAGATGAGGAGGAGGAGCTATGGTTTAACGAAGAGGAAGAATTTGATGAGGGTGAGGCGGTGGTACCCGCAATAGCAGCAGATCTTATACTTCCAGTTTCTGCTAAAACACAATCGTCTTCAAATTTTGCACTTAATCCCGCTCTTACAGATTCAAAGAGTCACCAACAGCAACAACAACAGCAAACTATGTTAAACAACAATACTTCTAATAACAACATTACCTCGCAACAACCGCAAATGAACAATAGTACGTCAACAGCGAATGAATCACCGATTGCTTCGGACATAAATCCTACTCCGGCTATTGGTACTGTGGAAAAAACGGGAACTGCACTGTTCAAAAAGGTACACCAAAAATATACATGTTTAGTAACGACTATATTAGAATTTATTGATATTAATTTCTGTAATTATTGCATATTTGTATTGATAAATACTAAAACGTACAATATAGAACATTTAAAGTTAAAGATCCGACAAATTAATTTTTAGGGTTTAGTCGATTACGAAGGAGATTCGGATGAAGAGGAAGAAGATTCAGAATTAAGTCCTTCGCCAAAGCGGCAAAGATTGTCATAGTAGGCAAACAACAAAAACAAAGAAAGAACAAGACATTTGTGATTTTTAATTGCTATTATCATTTCGTAACCTTCCTACATGTAAAAAACAGATCTATTCCTTCATTTTCGAAAGAAACAGAGATGAGCTTTCTCACTTAGGAATGGACGCAACAATAAGTGCTTTTAAAGAGACGTGTGGTGGACACTCATCCATAGGTCCGTCTGTGTTGACTTGTGTATAGTATATATGCAAAACTAGCGTCTGAGTGAAAAACTAGGCTATGTCGATCGAGTGTATCCGGCAAAACGAAGGGAAAATGAACTGTCTTTTGAACGAAAGCAACAAAAGAGGTAATATTGTCGCATAATATGACATAGTGTGAGGATGTATGTACTATATACTGCGTAAAAAAAAAGTAAGAGATATTAAATCATAGTCCATTCCACTGTCTGGAAACACCTTTGCACTAGGAAGAATAACCTCATGAATAATTATGACTAGACTAAGGAAATTTGGCTATAAATTTAGCCGAATTTATTAGTAATTTACAGATACAGGAGATGAAGCTTAGACAATGATATACTGCAACATTGCAGTTATTGAGTTGTGATACACTAGGAATAGTGTATCACATGGAATCCGTTGAAAAGAAGTTTTACACGCTGTAAGATCAGTTTTGGGGAGACAAAGCGTACATGTGATGTACCGCACAAAAGCAACCGAAAGTTTTGTTTTGCTATTTGTAAGTTTCTTAATCGCCTGTGTTGCGCGATAAAGAGACCTTACTCTTCAGAATAGTCCGACACTGTGAAACTATTAAGTTCGACTGTGGAGGATAGTATTTAGTTTGTATATATATATATGTATATTTGTAATGATTGTAAACACATACACAACTACACTCTTTGATTAAGCAGATACATAGCAATTTCTTTAAGAGTTTTCGGTTCTTTTTGAAAAAAATTTTCAACAAGCTTTTCGGTTGTCAATGTAAGTAGCAGTAATTGTATAATAATAAATATTTGATTTATGTATATTTATGCCAGTCTGTGTGTATGCACTTCATGCCCGATGTTAATCCTTGATGTATAAAGTATAACCTGAGTGTATCATGAAAGTTTTTAAGTCACAGTAAGCTTAAAATATATTGGTCGTATCAATTATCTGTATTTAAATGGGCAAAAGCCAAAAAATTGCAGAAACACGCTTTATAAAATCACTGAATAGAATTACATGTGATTTAAATTTGTTAAATTATAAACATTTATTTAAAAAAATGCAATATATATAATTTATGTATATTGAATAAAAGATTTAAATTAATTTTATTTAAATCTTTAAATCCGGAAAAAAGACGCAATATAAAAACTCCTAATTTGTACTAATAAATTGGAAGAGACATTTCATTTTATAGAAGTATGTTTTTATACGCGCACACACATTCTTTGTAGTTTGTGTGAAATTTAAAACCTTGCCGTATTATTCTTTTCAATTTGGCTTCAGAAAAAAAAAATTAGTCCACTTCAGATCGTTAGTGCAACCGACAAAGCTAAAACCGAACTTTAGCAATTATTATCGTGTAATTTGTATAGCTTATCGCATTAAACGATATACATCTTCACGTTTTTTTTTTTTTTTTTTTTTTTTTTTTTTTTTAGTATTATAAAGCTGATGTACAGATGATCCAGCATATGCCTAACAAATGTCCGAAAGAATTTTCAAGACTGCTTTAGAACTGTAAGTACATGTGCTTGGAACATTGAAGTGGAATACATATGTGTACACATATACATATATATTAACTTACGATATTGTGAAAGATGAATTTAAAAACTGATTCAATCATAAGATGAACAAACTGTGTATATCTAAGTAGGCAAATTTGTGCTGGAGCTGAGTGATAAGTGTACATAAAAATGTTGTGCAACTTGGACTGATCACAAAGAAAGAGAGATGTAACAAAGGCTAACATTAACTAGTTAAGTAAGACGACGATGCCGAGTAATGTTGTTCTTTATGTGTTTTACATATATCCACAATTTATTCGATAACACGGAACCGATATTGAACCCAGAATATGTGTGCAAAGAATGTAAGTAAAGAAAAATCCGAGAAAAAATGAATATCTGAGTGATATTAGAGAATATAAAACTGCGGTCACATATGCTATTTAACTTGACAAATTTAAGACATTTATACAGAGTGTTCTAGACTTCCTTTTTCATTCAACTGCATCATCAATGATATACTTCAATTACTGTCTGCAATCTTCGAGTTGCTTTTGTAACGAGAATTTTATATTAATATTTGATATGTGTGTAAAAGAGTTTAAAGAGAGTGTAACAAATACATTAAGCAAAACATTTTATCAATTTGTTGTACAATTTATCTAAAATTTTGTTATGATGAGTAATATTACTTTTAGTATCAAGTAAAATAAGATGATGTTCTCTATAAATTCATAGAGAAAAGAATTATTGTAATCTCATATTTATTGGACTACAATAAAAAATATTAAAAAGTAAATATATTTAATATTTGAAGAGACATTTTGAAATATTAAATATATTAAAAATAAAATTTTGAATATATTTAATTTACAATTACAAATGTTAATTTCAAATATATATATTAATTTTAATATATATATATTAATATTAATTTTAAATATATTTAATATTGGATATATATAATATATATAAAGAGAGCTCTTTGACATGTTACAGTCTAAAACATTCTGTCTCAAAACCGTCGCCGAGATCGCAATTACCTATGTACTTTTCAACCGTCACATTGATGTAATATTTAAAGAAAGAGTACAGACACGTGCACACATTGTACAATATCATGTGCTAATAATAGTATGCGTTTTAATTACAATGACATAAGAGAAGCTTTTTCTTTGAGACTATATATATGTATACAGACTATATATATATATATATATATATATTATGCACAGAAAAAAAGAGACCTTTTTATATGAGATGCTATTCGTGAATTTTGTGAATTAAAAGCAAACATAAGATATACAATCCTGTGTGTATTATGGTAATAAGTGAATGAATTGTAATTGCGCGTGTGTGCGTGCGTGTGTATACGTGTGTGTATGTAAAAAAAAATGATATTTCGCATTTTATTTTACTGAAGGATAAATCAGACGATTTAACTAACATCTAAATGCAGGATTCATAGCACAAAACAAGCAGCTACAAATATAAAAAGGTTGCTTTTTAGATTTTGTTAATAATTATACAATGAGATCTTCTCTTATATATTTAATGAATGATTTATTTCTACAATCAAAATTTTTGCAGTGATCAGTAGAAAGTAATTACAGATATGATAATTAAAAAATATGTGTGTGCAATGATATGCAAAACAAAAGAAAAGCAATTTAATTTCAAAAAAGACGGTATTTCTAATCGTGTTCCTTATATTATGTAAGATCATCTTATTTATACACGAGCACATATACACCATAATAAAAAAATTTTCTTTATATGTAAATTCTCTAAAATATATTGAGATTTTTCTTATTCTCTTGTGTATGTCTGATGAACACTTCTAAAATCTGAATAAAGATTTGTTTTAGAATATTTCTTCTGAATCTGTGTCAGATACAAAAAATTATTAAAGATTTTTGAAATTATTTTAAAAAAACTTCCA
The DNA here is from genome assembly GCA_014825455.1 of Pseudomyrmex pallidus. Taxonomy (NCBI): domain Eukaryota; kingdom Metazoa; phylum Arthropoda; class Insecta; order Hymenoptera; family Formicidae; genus Pseudomyrmex; species Pseudomyrmex pallidus. The sequence continues at coordinate 28,748 of QVNV01003743.1, forward strand.
TTTTGTGAACACAAAATTTGAGAATTGTTTGTGTTATAAATATATAAATCAGACGGTCTGAAATATAAGAACGGACTATGAGAAAACCACCTTTAAAAATTTATGTCAAATTAAATTTATATTTAAAAAATCATAAATTCATATATTTATCAAATGTACATGGAAATATCAAATTAATATGAAAATATCCATGACACTTGTTTCATAAACAAGCATTTTATACCCGACCTGACTTATAAATCTTTATTTTGACTTAATAAACACATGTTCTTTCCTTATATGTATAATCTTATATAAAATTATACAATAATGAGTACTTATATTGCTGGTATTATGCTATGAATTCATCTCATTTGTTAGAAAGTAGACTGCAAAAAAAAAGTGAGAATGATAAATGTGTGTTATACAAATACAGTGTGTTGTAGAAGTGCGCATACGCGCGCGTGAAGAGTATTTAATTAAATAAAATCTAAAATTAGAGAAGAAAATATACTGGTCACAATGAGACCGAAGCTTTAATTTACCTTAATGTCTATTCTAAGTTTCTGCTGAATATACAAATACGACTATACATCATGCAATAATCATTGTGATTTAATCTAATTAATATGTATAATATCACTATTTTCTTAAGTATATTATTTTATGCATATTTTTTTTTTGTTTGCGTGTGAATGTGCACGTCTTAAATTCTTATCATTACATTACATATTTTATACTTTTACACACACAGAGAGAAATACACAGAGAATATATGAATATATATATTCTTATACACTAGAATGCTGTAGTGTGTATGGCAGAAAACATTTTTTAAGAATGCAGTATATTTTTTTTATTAAACATAGTTTTGTTAAATATCAGAGTTTTAAGAAGACAAAATATAGCATTATAGGGCGAATGTACTTGCAGATGTATGTTTTTACTTTTGTTTCCTATATTCTTTATGAAATATGATTTAGAAATAAAATTATATGTATATGTTCTCTTAAAGCAATGAAACGTAAATATATATTAAGAAAAAAAATTATCTTGTAAATCTTTATAAATTATATTTTTTTCTCCCGAAAGCTAAATCTGCGTCTGTCGCTCAGATATTTATATTGTTCAATTGTATGTATATTGTCTTCTCTATAAATATCACAATTGACAATTAGTCTTTAGCGTAAAATATTTTACTGGAATAGCACTTTCAAACTTGTATATCTATATAATAATATAGGTAATATTACGAAGAAGCAATACATCACGCAAAATGAAAATTATTTATGCACAACTTCGGCTTTTAGTCTGGCCGCAAGAGCTCTTCGTACTTGAAGTATCGAAGGGTCTATAGCTTGCGCTGCTTCCAATTCTTGTTTTCCTCTCATAGTTGCCTCGGCAACTACTCTGGCGGAGCTCGGTCGAGTGTTGTTCTTTTCTAATTGTTGATTTCTAGCTTCTTTTTTCAGAGCTACAAGTTTATCTCGTCTGGCTTTCAGATATTCTTGTCTCTTTTTAATATCCTCTTCGCTCATCTGCAATTGCAATTAATGAAATATAGTTTTATCTTCAATATTACTTGCATATTTTCAAGAATGTTTTAGATCTCTATTTTTATAAACAATTATTTGTATATAATTAATATTACATAGATCTGATGTAAAAGGAATACCTCATTTTCATCGTATTCTTTTGTTGCAGTCGGTGTTGGTTTGAGTGGTTCCGTCTTCCTGAGATGAAATTTAACAGACGGTTCTTTTTTCTCAACGGAAACGGAAGTATATCCAACCTCTTCCGTTGATTCGTCATCCGACGTATTCTGAGACGCGTCCTTCGAATTTCTTAGCGCTTCTTCCAACAATGCTCTTTCATTCTGATATTCGGCAGCTAAACGCTCATGTTCAGCAATCAGAGTCTTTTCGGGAGCTATATTTGCTTTTTCCTCGCTCTCATCTTCCAATGCGTGCTTGCTGTGCGTAAATATAAATGATTATTTATTGTTATTTTTTTCTTTTCGTTTATTATAAGTATGCGAAAGTGCAACAGAACTTGAATATCTTTATATTATTTACTTTATCAAGTCTTCCATGACCAATTCATCGTCAATAAAACCGTCTTCATATATGAGAGAAGCAGGAGTGAGACCGAATTTTTGTTCGATCATATTTAACGCCTGTAGCTGGAGTTCCAAGTTCTTCTGTATCATCATTCTTTTGAATATCTCGTACTCGTTAGCTGCCCATATTTGTTCGAACAGATTCTATAAAGAAATAAATGATAAAAGTTATATTCATGAAAAAAAAAAGAAAAACCAAATTTGTTAATACAAAGTACAATCAAGTGTAGTGTATATTATTTCTGTTATTTCTATATATTGTTGTACGTGAATCTTAAGATGTATTTTAACTACTGATTACATATCATTTAATTTGTTTTCAAGAGTATAATTTTGAATGTATATAAAATAAAATGGTTTACTAAATTTTGAAACAAATGTGAAACATGATTTAATAGTTAAATGCGCGGATATAATGATTATACTTGTTGAAATTGTATAGGAATCTTTGTATTTTTGTTAACGTTGCACGCATGTTCGAATTGTTCCGGTGTGATACCCATATCCTCCATGAAGCATCCTAGCAGCAAGTCAACCAAGTTTTTATATTCTTGATATATTTTTCGATATTCTTCGCAATCTTCGGTATTTGCCTCAAAAACTACAAACAATATATTAAGTCAAATATAGTTATGCAAAATAATATTTACAAAATATGTTCTATGTTTTTACAATTGCAGAATAACATCTTTACTGAGTTTACGTATCTAATGGCTATACAAACCGAGAGATCTCTCCTCAATAAAGGTCAGCAGAGGCGAGGACCAAATGGGGCCTTGCAAAAATCCAATTAAAGAATCGAACACCCAAGCACTGTCATCTTTATCATTCATTTTGCCTCGTCGTTTTAACGCTCGAGCAATAAAAAAAAAGTTATGGCACTTACGTCGAGTGTTTCTTTGTGCTCAGCAAAAAATCACAAGTGTTTTTACTTTCCTAACTCTAAGTTGTAGTCATAGTTACGATAGGCAAAACATGCGGCATTAGAACAGTTTTGCGCCGATATTATTCGGATCGATATACAATAGTTGCATGTCAGTTTTAGTCAATTGACAAATATAGATAACTGATACCAAGAAAAGTCAATACATAACAATTCGTGTCTATCACAAAATTTATGAAGACTGTTATTTATTAAAATGAAATATGTACAGTACGCAAATCATTTATATATCATCATTGATAATAATATTAATATAATGTTTTATAACTTTTATATCATATTTAAATTGTTAAAAATTTTTAATTTTACAAAAAATTAACGCATGATAGGTTTCAAATTAGTGATTTATCATATAAGTTTTTTGCACAATAAAAAGATAAAATTTATTGCAAGAGAATAACATCGTGCAATGTTTTTGTGTGTTTGCGATGGTGTTTTTTTTTAATATTAACCGGAGACATTCGAAATCTTTTTCGCGGCAAGTTAACATTTTATCGTGTATCTATTGACATGTAATGTTACTTTTTGGAACTCGGGTCCTTACAGAAATTTATTACTGATATGGCCAAAATAATCTTTATTTTGAGTATTAAAGGCACTGTTCAACAGTGATTTTAATTATTCTGATAAATCTATCGCAATTGGCCTAGCAATGTATAACTTATTCCGTCTTTGTTATATTATCGCTGTCTTATTTTTCAGTTACGTAGACGACGAAGGCGCTGTCAATTTTCATTACAGCATGAAAATGCAATCTTTACACAAAGAGAAGTTACATAATCAAAGGTGAGAGATGCCACTTCTGGCAGCACAAAGTATCTTGCTAGTGGATGACGTTTCCACCGTCGCATTTGTGCGCGCGTATATTTAAATAAATAAAGAAGAAATTAACACACGACCTTTACATTCACTTGTTTGAATATGTGTGTGTGTGTGTATATATATATATGTATATATGTATAGTGGCATTATTTATATGGACATTATCAAGATTATTATACATTGCATCACATTTGAGACTAATGATCTGAGCGATAGATATTAAAAGACTGATAAGACGTGGAACGGTGTGATGTGGAGAGGAGAAACGATTGGGACGTCTGGATCACTCCTCCAAATCCAGGTCCCCCAATTCTTCTTCCAAACCTTCCAGATCCTCTTCCACGAATAGATTTTCATTAATGGTTACTGCTGCAGCACCATCTTCTATAGTTACTACATAGAAAAGAGAGATTATTTTAATCATTCAATAGAGAAAAATATATATAATAGTATTACAACGAACACGTTCGATATCGTCGATTCTCTTGTAAGAGAGTAACTTTGAAGTAGTAAGAAAGATAAATTAATGATAATTTATGACGATATGATTACAATATTTTACATTATTCAGCTGATTTATTAATTGTTACCTGTAGTATCTTCATTGTTCTCATCATCATCAACTTCGTTCGCCTTTAACCGATCTACAGCAGCCACGGTGATACCTTTGGTATCGATCTCACTAGCTTCAAATGCAAGACGATCCGTATCAAGTTCTCTATATTCTACATCTTCTGAATCATCCTCTTCACGAGCATAACTAGATATCGCTTCATCACCTTCATCGATACCTGTGACAATTAAAAATAAAATAAACTTTACTAATTTAAGAAAGATAAAACATTTCCTGCAAACTGTGTCTTAAACGAGATCGTACCATCTCCTATCGCGAGATCTGGGTTGAAGTAAAACATTTCTCTTCCGGATATGCCAACTTGGCGACCAGCTTTATAATCGTTTCTTTTCTTCTCTTCATCTTTAATTGCTTGCTCCTGTTTCTCTTTTACCTTCCTCTTTTTCCAAGCCAAAAATGTCTCTAGTGTTATCTTAGTCTGTTAACATTTAATAATTTTAATAATTAAAAAAAACAATACTACATACATATAATACTATGTATATACTATACTACTTTTTCTTACAAAAATTCTATTTTTCAACAGATTATGTTATTATGTTATGTTAACAGACATTATTTCACACCTGATTAAGTCCTAAGTTAGCTCTTTCCTTTTCAATTAAATCTTCTAAGGAAATTTCATCTTTTTTCTCTTCTTTCTTTTTATCTTTCTTCAAAACAAATCCAGGAGGTAAAGCATGCCTATAAATGCATTTTTGACCAGATGGACATTCCCAAAACCAACCATACTTCGATTTCTCCACTGCTTCTAAGAAATGTTTGCAGATCTAAGAAAAAATATTTTCTCACATTTTTTCCTTAACAAAGTTTTCAATATTTTCTATAATACTTTTTTTATGTATGTTTTGATCAGATTATTTATAACTTACAATGTCGGTAGTTGGACGATTACCACTACCATGTTTTTTTTCCACTACTTCCTTTAGTTTGTCCTCATCCCACTTATCCATTGTATCCATCTCTTTGTCGTCATCTCTCATATCACAATATAAAGAACGCTTTTCAGCTTTTCTTTCAATGCTCAAGTCATGAGAGAATTTACACTTGTCTCCCTTTGTACATTGCCCCTGCTTGAAAAAAGCACACACAACAGATTTGGGATCTATACCTGCAAATTGTATTTTGCTGATGTTATTTCTCTGCTTGAAGGTAACATCTACATACATCTAACAGCTTCTTGTATATTAAAATCGTTATTCAACCTTTATCTATCTTTTGTGTTTGAACAGGTTTAAAAATAAGTGCTAGCTCTTTTTGCTCTTTCAACTTCTTCTCTTTCTCCAACTTTTTAGCATTAGGATCTTCGAGTTTGCGCGGATTTACTCCACCTGATTTTACTTGTTTCTCTACTTGCTGAATAAACTTCTGCTGCTTGGCACCTTTTTTGTTTTTTATGCCAAATGTTTTGTCCTTAAAAAGTTTTCAAACAAATTATATACATATTTTATATACATATATATATATATGCGTATTAAAAAATAAAAAGAAATTGGTCAGCAGATTCAGACATATTCATAAAGAAAACATGTGGAATTCCAATATTTTTGGTTAGTTGTAAAATTTTATCTTACCTCGATGACTTTTTCCTTTTTTTTCTGATCGGCTTTTTTGCTCGGTGCCGGCGCTTTCTTCGGCGGCATTTTTTTAATTGAAGTTTCTGTGCGTGTCAATAGATAAATGTGTAAAATTCTAACAGAAATCTCAACGCGAGAGTTCCATTTTATGCTGGACTGCTGGACTTTTTGGATGAAATACCCTGAACATTAATCCTTCTAATCCTTCTCACTAGACAGTGTAATCTTCTTTGCGCGAAACTAATCAAAAGTTCCTAGACAATTACATTGATTATGGTTAATATACAAACAAATTATAGTAGTAATTCTAATTAACAACAAACAAAAGATATCAAATATTCCTGTCAAAATTACTTCTTTGACTTTGATTTTTTCCGACTATTTGTTTAATATTGTTATTATTTTAGTAGTTTTGTGCTTCTCTGAATATTCTTCAAGTTGCACTCTTGGATTCTAGTTCCATGAACTATTACAAACTTTGGGTGCGGTTACATGCATTCTAAAATATCGCAAATAAACGAGCAATTCCACTTCGAGTTTAACAACTCTTCACATAAGACAATTTTACAGTACGGAATTATCGTGATTGGTTGATTTCTAATTAACACTTGTTTTACAAGAAGTATACCGTTAGAATTGACCAATTACAATCGTTTATATTTGAAAATAGCAGCTTTATGTTTCGAAAATTCGTAATATGATTGGCTAATTCTTATGGTATGACTTATGTTACGGCTACAATTTGTGTGTGAAGACCTTTACTACGCCGACCACGCCACGTTAGTGACATTAGACAGTTAGACACGGTGTCCTTCTTTTGCCTTCTTTCGTGAACGTTGTGTAAGTGCGGTTAGATCGGAATTTAGTTTAACAAAAAACTAAAATAAATTTACAAACCGCCACAATGGCGAAATTTGATTTAACGTCTCGTATAGGACAATACCTCGACCGCCACTTAGTATTTCCTTTGCTGGAATTTTTGTCAGCGAAACAGGTGCGATATGAAATTCAGGCACCCCAATACCGCATTAAAGTTTTGGTTATGTCACGTGCAATCTGTTGCAGATTTACGACGAGGATGAGTTACTGCAAGCTAAGCTCGATATTCTCAGCAAAACCAACATGATCGATTACACTATCGACATTAGAAAACAGTTGTATCCAAATGTAGAAGTACCGGAGGTATGTTTGATTCCATTCTGTACATACGTGCATGTGTACGTATATGTGTATAGTAGAATCAATCAATAGTAATAATCATTTGTTATAGGACATAAAAGCTAGACGTGCTGATGTTCTTCAAGAACTACAGTCGCTTCAAAATAACGTTTCCGTAGTTATAGCTCTTATGAATAATGAGGAAGTTATGAAGAAGATGGAAAATATGCGTGATTCTAAAGCGTTGAATAATTATCTTACACAGGAATCAGATGTAAGTAGAATAAGCTGTGTTAAAATAATTTGATCTAATATTTTTAACTGAACTTGTAAACTGTTGTGAGCAAAAATTTGATTTTACAGATTTCGTGATGTGATTTTATTTGTGTGTTACAGTTTAGAGTAGAAATGATGGATAGTTTTGTAAAGCTTGCCAAGTATCGTTATGAATGTGGCAATTATTCTGTCTCTACATCATATTTATACTTCTATATGTTAATCATGCCACCTACTGATAAGGTATGTTTATACATATATGTGCATATATTGTACATATATAACTAAGAAATATAGATAATGAGAGAGTAAATAATATACTTAAATAAAAAATATTTTTTCTAGAACTATTTAAATGTTTTATGGGGAAAATTAGCATCAGAGATCCTTGTACAAAATTGGGAAACAGCATTGGAAGATGTAAACAAATTACGAGAGTACATTGATAGTAATGTTATTGGCAACTCATTACAAGTATTACAACAGCGCACATGGCTCATTCATTGGAGCTTATTTGTATTTTTCAATCACGTGAAAGGGAGAGATCTCATTATTGAGATGTTCCTCTATCGACCGCAGTATGTATTTTAAAAAAGAATTAATTTTATAAAAGTAATAAGAGTTTATATGAGTTTATATCATAACGATGATATTTGAAACATTGTTACAGTTACTTGAATGCTATTCAAACAATGTGTCCGCATATCCTGCGTTACTTAGCCGCTGCAGTTATTGTCAATCGTTCTAGACGGTCTATTTTGAAGGATCTTGTGAAAGTGATACAACAGGTTAAAAATCTAAAAGAATTATACTTGTCAAAATTCTGTTTGCTTGAAATAGCTTGACTAAACACTGTTTTACGTACACAGGAGTCTTACACGTATCGAGACCCAATCACAGAATTTCTCGAACACTTGTATGTTAATTTTGATTTTGATGGAGCCCGACAGAAGTTACAACAGTGTCAAACTGTTGTTTTCAACGATTTTTTCCTAATTGCTTTACTAAATGAATTCGTGGAAAATGCTCGATTAATGATTTTCGAAACGTTCTGCAGAATTCATCAGTGCATAAGTATTCAGTACGAAACTTGTAGTTTTTGCAGTTTTGTAATTGAATAAGCAGGGAAACGTTTTTATTTTTCTTCTTACATCATTTATAGAATGCTTGCGGAAAAATTGAATATGAAGGCGGATGTGGCAGAATGTTGGATTGTGAACTTGATCCGTAATGCGCGTTTAGACGCTAAGATCGATAGCAAGTTGGGACATGTAGTAATGGGAGGTCAACCGGCGTCACCGTATCAGCAACTGGTCGAAAAGATTGAGACTTTGAGCGTACGAAGCGAGGCATTAGAAAATCTAATCGAGAGAAAATTGAAAGCGAAAAATCAAGACCCAGTAAGTATAGTGTGGAACTAACCGAGGTTAGTATCATTCATAATATATGTGCGCGCAGTATCACACACATTTATTTTACACATAACACGTGGAAAAAGATTTTGTACATGTAAAGAGATGGAACCAGATTACGCGAATCACGAAATCGCGCATATAATCTGGTCCCACCTTAAACTATATTTATACGTAAATCAAGTGACACTTACATACTACTATACAAATGATCATGTATACTTAGAACGTAAAGATTACTCACTCAAGTTTTGCTTCTAATTTATCTATTGTGTGTCTGATATGTATATTTTAATATGTTATTTTAAGGCATGGTTCTCTCGCTTATCATCTTTGTAAATTTAAGGTATTGAATAAATATCTTGTTGCTTTGTATCTCATTTATATATTAAAGCTCAGGTATTTTTATTACTTTTTTTTTCAATATTTTTTGTCATTATTTATATAAATCACTTTAAAAGCATGACAAATCTTATAATATAAATTTTTTATTCCATATAAATATCATTCCTAATTTGTTTCAGTATCAACATTCATGGAATTTGGATTTGTGACATCTGGATGCAACGTGGAGAAGCAATGGGCAAAAAAAAGCTTCGGATCTGTGAAGCAATCATGTAACTTCTCCCAAATACGAAAGGAAAAGAATAATGAGAATTACATTTGGACACAGCATGAAATGAATGTATTTTTATTCAATAGTCAAAAATCAATACTATATAAACAAATATGACAGAACATTTTGTAAAAGAAACTGTCGCATTTTTATTTATTATACATGATGTTTATCGCGTACTTTTTTTTGAAAACCATCTGTTTTCTTTTTCTCTCTCTCTATCCTCGAAAATAAGATTTATAGACATAATCAGTTGAAATATATATCTTTTCTTCCTGTTTAATCCATTAATTGGATTAGCGACAATATTTGATTGGATAGTTTTTACGAAGCGTGTCTATAGATGTACATATTTTGAAGATAAAATAAGATTTTTGTATTTCATAATTTACATTCATATCTATTCTGTAACATTTTACTGTATTTCGTGCAAAAAATAGAAATAGCAAAAAATGAAGGTTTAATGCAACATTATCTATTAATGAATGGGTCTTGAGTGCGGATACTGTGCCGACTCGATAGATGATAAGCCGATGATAAGCTAGGCTCCCAGTGAACAAGCACTGCTAGCTAGTGTTAAGAATCACATGGTTTTTCAGTAGTCGACAAAATTTCATTTGTGTTTTTGAGATTTGTTGTATAAGGAGAGACGAAATTACATCCCATATATGCACCACGATTGATACAATATGTCAGAACAGTTCTCCAAAGAGGATCTAAAATAAGTAAATTGGGATTTCCTAGGATAATAAGCAGAGTCTTAGCACGAGTGAGTGCAACGTTAAGTCTTCTGGGCGAAGCGACAAATCCTAGAGCGTATTTGATGTCGTTGTCGATTAAGTCTTGACACGATCTAACAACCGAAAGAATAACCACTTTTCTTTCTTGACCTTGAAATCCTTCCACGCTGCTTATTTTCGGTAATTTAACATCTAACTCCGTTAACAAGTCTCTGATTTGGAATACCTTAATTCAAAGAATCGAGTTTTATAAAAAATATTAAGGAAGTATTTGACTTATAGATAATTTCATGTGTGTGTGTGTGTGTGTGTGTGTGGCGCGTGCATATATCTAGAATAACTTAAAATATACACATACCTGTTTCTGATAAGGAGTTATAATTCCAATATCATCTGGCTGAAGCCCATACTTATACAATTTTAATAAATAGATATATGCTTGCGTTGCTTCTTCGGGATTGTACCAACTTGGACTATCAACATCTTTGCAGTTCTGACCATTGACACCATGGAAGATTATGGCCGGTGGTAATCCATCTCTCTCGGGCAGTTCTGCTCTCAGCTTTTTCAATAATTCAGCTTCCTTGCTCGTTTCAGATATCTAAATATTGTGACCGAACAAACTATAGTTGATTGTTGGAGAAAGAGGAGAGGTCTAAATAATAGTTGTACATACGTAAGGTCGTAATTCCGAATCATAAAACATTGAGTTTGGCAAGTCTAATATCTCTGGCAAGCTTCGATAGTTCAGAATGAGTTTTGTGACAAGTCTGGGATCGTAGCCGCTTTCAAATCCTTCAGGGTCCCTCTGGTAAGGGAATTGATGCAACAATCTTGACAGGAAAGATTCGCTTAATCCGAAATATGCTGCTAACTTGCTCAGTATAACGGGCCCGAGTTGCATCGGATCACCCGCAAGTATTACTTGGCCGCGGCTGGAATGAATGAAATTCAGCGGAATCAGGATCTCCGGCTCCGTTGCTTGACCCGCTTCGTCGATCAAAACGTGCGAAAAATGATCACGGGGAAAAGACATGTGGTGTAATATTCCCACCGCAGCGCACGTGCCGACAGTTATTCTGTGACGACCCAGAACGGACATGGTGCAGTTCAATCTCGGTCCGTTCTCGTTATAATGCTGACTATTATTCTTATTTATATCTATTTCAGCTGTAGCACAATAGGGTAATAATATTTCGGGAATAACATCGCTATCCAAACAATGATGAGCTATCAGTCGAACCTACGTGCAAATGACAATAAATAAATGCAAATTAAAAATAAAGCTAAAATCAGATTATTTAATCTATGATTTGTCTTGACTCTCAGATTTTTGTTTTAAATAATATTCAGCAAGAAATGTATACATATAAATATACATATATGCGTGTGTGTGTATATAATTTACAAAAAAAAACCATACCAGATCACCAGGTTTAAGTACATTGGCATCCAGCAATCTTTCCGCTATTAAGTTTGCCGAACTGTTTGATGGTGTTGCCACAAGAAGTCTGCTTTCAGGTATCTCAGTTAGAATTTGTAAAATTGTTTCGCAAAGAGTCACTGTTTTTCCAGTTCCAGGTGGACCAAATATTACATAGGGCAACGGGCGTGCCAATCCTTTCAATATATTTTTCACAGCTTCTTTTTGGTAATAATTCAGTTTTTTGTTAAACCATTTTAATTTCCGTGTCTTTAATGCAATATTTTGTTTCTGTTCATCATTAATCTGAGCAACTGATTCGTCTACTTCCTTCGATATTGTGATATTAGCAGTGTTAATTTTATTCTCTTCAGTGTTCCTTGTTAGATTTGTTTTAAAATTTTGGCTTGTGTCTATTTGTGCTGTTCTTGCTTCACCAACTGACGGTTTAAGAGGCTTAACATGGAAAAGTCTCTCTGCTACCGACACTCTTGGAGATTTGATTGTATTGTCAGAGCTTGTATCATCGAAGGACGTAATACTATTACAGGAATCGGAATTGCTTGAAGATACAGATTCGGTATGCTTACGACGAACTCGTCTACAAGTGGATCTTTCTTCGGTCTCGTGTTCGTCAAAGTACACTTGTGGATCTTTTTGTGATACTTTGGTAGGAAATAGAAAATCAGATCCAAGACGATTCATAGCTAAATTGACAGCGGTATGACAACGTTGAATAGTGGTCATCGAACAGTTAAACGTTACGTGACAATTCTCACTATGGTATTCTTGATGAAAATTTTCGTTGAATTTAAGAAAGATGTCAGTACCCGTAATTTTATGAATGTAGCCTTCATATTTTAATTTTCCTATTACACACAAATTAAAAACATATAAGTAACAATATTTGTTTTTGCAGTTAGAACTAATATTAAAGCAATTATACATAATTTGTCTAATTATATATTTGTTATATCTTATTAGCAATATTATACCTTTAGAGTTATCCCACTGAAAAGATACTATCGCTGTATCACCAACAAGCAAAGAAGGTCGTTTTTCTGTTAATCCTGGAACTTGGAGTGTCAGATACTCTCCGTATCGTCGCAAAACTACATTTTCCATGTTATATTGTTGTATATTAAGTACTTGAGCTATTTCTTCCAGATATAACAACGTATGGAAACGTTCTCTGTATGTTTCGAAAGTGAGCGGTTTTTGAAGACAAGCTATTTGATCTTCCACGGCAGTTATACATTCCGTAACTGAGTTTTCGTCTTTCTTAATCTTCAAAACTACGTCCCAAATATATCGGGGTACTTTAAACACTCCAATACGCATTGCTAGAAACTTGGATGGTGTGTATGGTTTTATACCAGGAATATACGTATTTTCGCTTAGCTTATCCAAATCAAGCAAATTAATTTTCTTGTTATTTCTTTGCGCAACAGATTCCTTTTTTTGTGAAATATTTTTTGCATTAACAGTTATGTGAAACAATCTACCGATTTCAAAGTCTTCGAATTTGAAGATAAACACTTCCTCAGATATACCAACAAATTTTGCCTCACATTTGAAGGTGTACGTAACACTTTCTGAGGGATTTATTACTGTACTAGTATTTACATTTGTCGGTGATACCAATGACACTTGAGACAACGTCTTCTGCGTCGTAAAAATTCCACCTTGCAATACACGAGAACAAGTGCCAATATTTTTTATCAAAACCTCCAAAGTACTCTCGTTTTCTATATCTAAATTAAATTTTAACTCATCATCTATAATGATGTCATATTTGTTATTGAGTAAATCATCGCGATTTGATAAAATCGAAAGAAGATTGTTGTTGACTGACAACGGAATAGACTTCCCGGAAAGCTGAAAAAAATGTAAAAATAAAATTTTATAAAATTTATTACGTATTAATACATAATGTGTGTGAGCATTTTTATGATAAATAAAAAAATCCTTGCCTCCAACATTGGAATTACAGTTACAGATCTCCAGCTGTACAGCCCTTGATCACTTTCTGTGCTGTAACTCTGTACTTTGTCGCCAACATGAGGAATATAACCTGGTTCACATGCATTTTTATGAAATATCACATTCTTATCAATTACTCCAACTCCACTTTCTGAATTGTATTGTGATATCACACCAACATGTTCATAAGACCGTAATGGCTTAATCCTATCCACTTCTAAAATTTCTCCACTCAAATCTGTAGAATTATCATCCAATTGTACCAAAGACTCTAATGTCAACCAATCGCCAACTAGTGGAATGAAGTCAGCTTCTACTTTACTCAAGTCAATGCAGATATTATTTGGTTCGACTATGGCATATCGACCTTCACGTTTTGTCACTTTGGCAACTACATTTCTTGATATCATAGGAGTATGGGTCACATTACTTTTTATTAATTGATTTTCATCATCCCAGGATGTTTCATTTATCACAGAAATAATTCTCTTTACTTTTGGCTCATCATTTGAATCGCGCAGATACAACATGTAATAAACTTTATCGTCTACTTTCAGATTATGAGTGAGATCTTTTTCACATGTGTAGCAATCATCGATGAGAACGGAATCGCTAGTAACAAAAGTGATGACTCCTGTTTTGTAGTAAATTCCTGCCTCGTTTAAGGTATCTTCTACACCTTCAATATCACGTTCTTCTTCTTCATTTGTACTCTTTATACGAGATATTATTTCATCTATGTCTTCTTCAGTCTTTGAATATGCATATTTAAGAGCATATTGAATTCCATTGTAGATTAATGACAACATATTAGCTTCTTTGACTTGTATTTAAATATCTGCAAAATAGAATAAAAACAAAAATTAATATCTAAAAGGTTTTGCTTGATAACAATAATTCATATTGAGTAGAAGAGTCAAGTATCATTTGACATGAACAACATAAAAGAATTATAATTGACATTACCGATCTATAGGCTGATATCTCCACTCCGTGTCCTTAAGATAGTCAAGTTCCTTCCGTAATGACTGCACACGTTTAGTGTGTAGCTCTTTCAGGAATCGTTTGCGCTGTTTCTGCTCCTGTAACTCTGTTCTCATCTGATTTAAGATCTTAGATGTTTGAGTGGTACTGGGATTTAGCTCCGAGTCCTGGGATTCCGACGTTCTCTGCCCACTTGAATGCCCTAATGTATTTGGCGATAAAGTGGACGAATTCATAATCGACGCGCGTATTCGTCTTAAAAAAATCTTTGTCACATGTACGTCTGCATGTTTATAACCCTATTTTGCGAGCAAGAATACAGTAGATGCGTAATTCGCTGTTTTGAAAGACCAGTTAAATAAAATATATCACATCACATACCTAACACAAAATGTATAAATTACCTATGTATATAAGTAATAATACAATTTCTATAGCAGAGAGAACGGTAGTTAAATGTTCCCTCGAATCGAAACTACGCCATTCTTTAAACTGATGGCCCTGTTTGTGGACAAATACGGCATTAATTGCAGATTGAGATTGATTGGAATCTGACCAATCAGAATGAAAAAAACCAAAATCTCAAGTTTAGTGAACTCTGTTCTGATTAGTCAAATTTTAACGCAATCTCATATTCGTGTACAGTGTGATGGAACTTTACATATATATTGCATGATTGAAAACAATTTGAATTTAAAATACAGAACACATAAATATACGTGTTATGTAAAATAGCGGCTTTATAAAAGGTAAGAATCTAAATATAAGAATTTTAATAAAATAGCTTTTTCAATAAATAAACCGAGATTTTTTTTATTTTTATTCATCATACTATAGCAATAAGCCTGTTTGTAATAAAAACCTTTCAAAAAACTTCAATTGTTTTTCAACAATTAGCTTGCACACAAATAAGATCTGAGGAATATTTTAGAGTTCACATAATTTATGTAAATATGTAATTTTCAAGTAACTTTAACGAGTGCAAGTGACGTTTTCGGCACATCGTATTTTGCAAATTTTTATAACATGTATAAGTGAGTGAAAAAGATTACAACATGAAGAAAGCACAAATTAAGAGAGTTCTTTCGAGAGATTTTTTAAAGACGTCACGTTTGAAATTGCAAAAGCCATTCGGATTCTGTTGCGAGGAAAAGGATCAAGATCCTGAAAAACGCTATGATATGCAAAATCCACCCTTTACATCGTCTATGACAAATGTGATTGTGAACAGTGGTGGACCTGGTGTGAAGTTTCGCGTTCAGAACATTGATCGACTGCCGTATCCGATTCAACGTAGTAGAACTCTCGAGATCAAAGGCAAAGCTTATCTAGGACGTTGCAAACGTTGTCGAGGTCCTTTGCGATGGTATCTGGAGGATGAAATCGCACTTGCGCGTGAATTTATTGTTAAACAGAAACGAGATAGTTACAATGCAAGAGTGAAAAAAAATCTCATGATTGCCAAGCGAAAGGGTAATACATTTTTATTATATTTTTTATTATAAAGTTTTAAGGTTTTTTTGTATGTAATATATATGTTGATGTCTACGAAAGAATAGAAATTAAGATTTTTATCGATAGTAAAATATAAGCTAGTTGTGTGTGTGTGTGTGTGTGATTGATTATTAATATCTTCTTAATTATAACTGTAAATTACAATTCTCATTTTTTTATTGTATCTGATATATTTATTTGAATTTTTCTTGATATAGCAAAGAGAAGAACGCAGGATCATATTAAAAAAGATTGTTACAAAAAAGTGTTACAAAAGACAGCTCTAAACATAGAGGATATGCAAAGTAATCGATAATTAACTTAATCTGGTCTGTTATTGATGCTTCAAACATAAAAAAGTATTATAAAAATTGAAATAAAAATAAATCAAATGTTTTAAAGAAATATAAGAAAAATATTTTATGAACTACTAAAATTTTAAAATTGATAATGAACGTGAAGAAGAATCTTACTAAAATTTTCTATTTATATATAGTTAAATATATGTAGATAGAAGCAGAACACACAATGAAATATTGAGAAATGTTTATTAGAAAATATATCTTAATATATAGAATATAAATTGTTTTATACAGTTGTTTATTTATTATAACGCAATATATATGTTAATGTACATAGAATTATAATATAGAAAGACTTAAATTATAAGCTATAACTATATAGAAGACTAAACCTATTCTAGTATTTTATATGGCGAAATTAAAGTAAATTCAAATTTACACTTCAACAAATAAATCTAATATATATGGAAAATGTGTATATAACATTGATAGTTATAACACAGTCTACAGTTTTTTTTTCTTTTCTGAAAAGTCATTCACAGGTAATATCCCATTTATCCCGTGTCCAAGTCTTCGTAGATCATACATCGTTTTTACACCCAATATTATAATCAAATCTTAAATTTTGTACAATCATGTTGTGCACAGATATATAATAGTAAGAACAATTTTGTGTATTTTGCCAACATACATACATATATACATATACTATTTACATGTGTGTATGTATAAGATATATATATTATGTATGTAAGTGCTTCAACAATATCAACTGTCGTAGTTACATCATGTAAAGATCAGTAAACGTTGTCAAATAAATAAAACATTGGCTCCTGAAATTTGTTTATATATTTTGCTTAGCCAAAGAGTCAAGCCTGTTATATATGAATGATTGACGCATAACTAGAAAATTATCTTCATAGATAAATTTAACCCTTAAGCTGTTTAACGCTGTTTCTCAACAAAAATTCATAATAATGATAAATATTTGTTCTTTATTTCTTAACCAGTGTGTTCCAGAATACACTACATATTGCCAACGCAATACGTAATAGGGTATATTGAACACTGTCGATTAAGTAAAGAAATAAATGTGTTATGTTCTTTGTTCGCGAGAGTTAAGGTTTTTTACATTTACTGAGCGTATAATATGCGTCTCTCGAAAGTATGCTACTTTCTAAAGTATATTATACGCTTTACACAGCTGAAGGATTAAGTAAAATGTAATCTTCTTTAAACTAAAAGTAAACAGTATCAAATTACAACTTAAAACAAGAGAAAGAAGTTTGTAAAAGTTATAATTCTTCATTCGATATCACAGGCAAATGATAATAAAATACAATAATCATACGTTAATTAGCTGCATTTCTCTTTGGTCAATATCGTATCTGATAACATGACGTGACTACGATGTCAATAAGTAAATTTGTAAGAAATATTATTTTGCTTGCACAAAAAAACCTCCAATTGATTAACACGCACATATTCGTGCGTGTGATACTTTTACATAAATATGATAGCTTGATAGAAAAAAAATGCAACTAATAAAAAACAAACATTCTTTTAAAAACATAGGATTTAGAAATTTACGTTTTAATACTTCCCAATGTGTGCAGTTTATATCTGCTATGTGATCTACACCGCGTGTTTAGGAATGTCATTCTCTGTAGAGATGGTGAGAATCTCATCTTCGTTCGCACTGTCAGTGTCTGATTCTATGACGGGATTTACAACAGCGGCCACCAACTTCTCCGAATGTGGTGTCTTTGGTGTGCTTGGAGTCCAGCTTTGCAACTCAACTGTCGTTTCTGATTTGGACGATCCATTCCTGGAGACACATTCCTCCTCTTTATCCTCCAATACTTTTCTTGTATAATCACTACACTTCTTGGCCGAATCAGCAATAAGTGAAATAATTTTATAGCCTAATGGTTTTGTCGCAGTAGATGTTGATTCTACAGTGCTTGAATTGTTATCTGTACTATCGGGTTGAATGTTTAAATTATCTGTTTTCTGTGAACTTTTGGATACAGTGTCCACTCTTGTTAGATTTTGTTCTGAAGAGCATGTTATTTCTGCAACTTGCATTTTTGGAGATGATGAATGTACGTCTTGTTTCTTCTGATTCTCATTTGAAGAAGACTGTGATGTATTCAATTCTGAAATCTTTACTTCTGAATCTAAATCAATAGCTTCTACATCTCGTGCATCTATTGACGGTTCATTTATATGTGTTTGAGCAAGTAATTCTTGTTGTTGATTGGCATCACTTTGAGCAATTTCGCATAGCTGCGTCTTATTTCCAACCGATGAGTTCGCATCACTTGTTTGCGGTTCCGGATCTTTTATCATGTTTTTAATTATTTCATCAACGCTAAGTTCGGTTTGAATAGACGAAGATACTTTAAGACGCGATACTTCCTCACTTATATCTCGAACCGTCTCATCGCTGGTAACATCTAAATCTTTATTCGTCTCGGTCTTTTCACTCGTCGTTAAATGATGATAAAAAATTGTTTTTTCTTGCTCCGTTGTATCAGAAATAATGTTTCTGTCATCTGTTTCGGCTTCTGGAATGTTTTCACATTCAGCTAAAATTGGGAAAGTTTTTGTCTCTAGTATTAGAGCTTGTTGTTCATTGATGTCACTTTGACCAATTTCGCACAATTGCGTTTTGTCTTTGACTATTAAATTTGCATCATTTGTTTTTTCCAGATCTAAAATATCTTTCATTGTATTCTCAGTTACTTCATCAAATTTTGAAACGGAACTCGAAGCTATTTCAAAAGATGATTCGATAGGTATCGCTTCACTTATATCTCTTTTATCGTTTATAATATTAAAATCTTTATTTGTTTCGGCTATAGAAGAAGAAATTTCTTTTGTTGGTGTGATACATTCAGTTGTTGTAATTTCAGGATTTATATCTGTATGATCCGTACTTTTGCTTTGTTGTTTTGCGCTATATGTTTCCGATACATTAAGATGTTTATTATCGTTATTAATTTCGAGTTTTTCCAAATTTTGATTAATATTATTTAAATTATTGATATTCACTTCATCAGTTTGATTAACAGTCTGTTTTTGTTCAGCTTGAGTATTGACTTTGTCTTCACTTGTTTGTTGGTGATCGAAAACTGTTTCTTGTTGCTCCAATGTATCAGAAGTAACGTTTCTATTATCTATTTCGGCCTTTTCTTCGATTTCTGGAATGTTCACGCCTTCAGCTAATAAAAGTTCAACGACATTTGTTCCGCTCAAACTTAATCGAACACGCATCGGATCGTCTTCATCTAGAGACTCAAATTGGAACATCGTATTTCCTTCGGCAGCAAGTTCTTTGAATTTCTCACTTGCTTCCGTGCTCCACGAGGTAATGTGACTCGGCTTCTCTAGTGTACATCGTTTCGACAATGCGGGAATATTCACAATATCCTCAGGTAGCACTCTCAGCTCTTCTGTAACCGAACAGTTGCCATAATCTATGTACAAAACTTTTGTGGCCGCAGAAGTGTTATCCGCGTTTTCATCACGCTCTATTATTTTTGCTCGATACCAATATCCATCTTCCGGATATATGGCAGCACAGACCGTGCCAATAGCGTGATTATTCAGCGTAAGAAAACTCTCTGCATTTCCCAGACGATCTGACATCACTTCTAACTCACTTATGTCGCTTTCAGCTTGAATCCAGAATTCGTCCGGACTGTAAATGTAGCTGAGTACTACATTTGGCAAATTCTCTTCACCGAGCGGTGGCAATCTTTCTTCGATAACAGGCAGTTGTTCGCACTTAAGCGCAAGTATATCAGCGACATTTTTATCGTCTATTGTCAATTTTATCACGGATATTTCTTGTTCTTTTAAAATTTCCAAATGGAAAATTGTTGCACCGTCTGCGGCTAACTTGACAAATTCCTCACAAGCTTCCTCTGACCACTCTTTTATTTGAGGCGGGAGTTCTAGACAGCATTTTCGCGACAGAGGCGGAATAACTGCCAGATCGTCTGGAATAGTACGAATATCGGTGGAAATTGAAGAATTTCCGTAATCTATGTATATGACTTGTGTACCATCCTCATTGTGAGAGATAATTCGTGCTCTGTACCACTGATCGTCCTCAGGATATTTGGCTACGCAAAGTAAACCCTCTTCCGCTTCAGTGACTTTCGGGAACATATCGGCAACTAAAAATCTGTCCGCCATTACTTCTAAATCAGCAACGGATTTCTCTTCCTGAATCCAAAACTCGCTCGGTGAATTCAAATGACTCACGAAAGCGGAATGTGGATCCAATTCGAGTTCGACTATTTCGTCTATAGGCTCTTGTTCGGTATTGATTTTTATGGCAAGTGTTTCCTCAACTAATATCTCGCTAACACTTTTACCGTCTAAAAATAAGTCTACACGTTTAGGTGTTGTGTCTGCTAATATCAAAGCCTGAATAGACTGTGCCGACTGTATCAAATTTAGGAATCTGTCGTAAATCGAGTCGCTCCAGTCCTCCGTATCTATAGGAATAACATCGAGTCTACATTTCACTGCTAATATTTGTAGGTTCTTGTGAGAATCCGGTAACTGTCGAATTTTATCTGTATTGTTACTGATTACATCAGTATTGCCGTAATCCATGAATCGGACAGTCGTAATATCCTCGTCAGCGTCCAACACTTCTGCGTAATACCACAAACCGTCGACCTCGTAAACAGCGGCGCAATAAGTGCCTACTTCCGGTACACCGTCTATTGCCGGAAAATCAGAAACATCTAACTGAAGTTGGTCGAGTTTTTTCTTAAGTAACGTACTTTCATCTACTTTTTGCAACCAGAACTGACTCGGAGAATCTATATGAGATACGTATACATTGAACTTGCTGGATGCTAATGGATCGTGCGTTTGACTTGACAGTTTGGATGTACGTTCTTTTGCTATATTTAGCGAGCAGAATCTGTCACTAATCTTTTCTCCATTTTCGATCAGTTCGACAATCAAACTCTTGTTTATATTATAGAAGTTAGCTGTCAAGGTCTTATCCTTCAAATGAAGTTGCAATACATCTGCTTGTTCGCTCTGAGAACCAATGAGAGCTACGGGTAACGATGCGTTTACAGCTAACTGATGAGGTTCATAAAATTGCGATTCTAAAACTTTGAGTGAGTCCAGAGTGACTTCGTCGATATTGCCGTAATCAATGAACAGTACATATGCCATGATTTCGTTGTAGCTAACGATTCTTCCTCGTTGCCATTGGTTGATTGTCTGGTTGTTAACTGCGCACAATAGGTGTTCTTCTGGTTTCAATGTCTGTGCGCTATTATTATTGTAATATTCGTTAAGATCTTGACACAGTTTAATCTCGATATTATTATCCATAAATCGTCGCACCCAGAGATTTGAATCATGATCTGCATATGACAAAAATACTTGGTACGTTGAAGTAAGAATAGGTAATGAACATATAGGTGATATTTTTTCATTGTTGTCTCTTGTATTCATTATTCCGTTACCAAGTAGATCATACAGTTTTACGAAAAGTCTATAAAACAAAAAAATTCATTATTCAATAATTAAAATTATTTTTATACAGGTGATTGTAAGATAACAATACAGACCTATTGTCGTTGACTTCTTCAATGTGGACTAATACATTTTGTCCTTCGAGGTTCTTCAATTTTTGATTTGCCTCGAATGAAGTTGACACACCATGCAGAGAACATTTCAGCGCTTGATTTTGCATGCTCGCAAGTTCTCCGGGTAAACCCAGAACCTAAATTATTATTTGAATATTAAAAAACAAATAGAAATCATTGTCAAGCTGTAAATTTCTTATTAACTAATTTATCAGAAAAATATCGTTCTCTGGCACGATGTATGGTATTAACTTGCACCTTGACGTTGAGGTATTTTGTAATATTTGCGATTGAAAATAAACTCACGTCATCCAGCACTTCATCATATGCCCCAGTATCAATAAGTTGAACATCAAACCCGATAGATCGTGAACAGTTGATCACTACAGCTCGCTTCCATGTTCCATTTCTATTAATTAGACAACCAGCGCCAAGACATATCGCGCGAGTCAATAATCGCGGCATTACCTGGCATTATCATAACTTTTCTTTATCAATATAATTTGCTTGAACTTCATGCGATCGACGTTAGGTTGAAAGAAAGTTGATGTAATTACAATGTTAAATGTTACTGTTACATCTTGGGAAATCTTTGAATATTACGATGACGATCATCAAAAATATTACTATGAAACATTTATGAAGTCAATGTTATATGATCACGTAATAAGTGCATGATTGTTAATACCATACATCTCGTGCAATGAAATTTTAAGACATTTATTACTTTATATAGTGTTGAAATTAAATGTTAGAATGTCTCAGGAGCATACAATTGCATGTTATCTGTAAACTGTTATATGATTTTCAATTTCAGGAGCATACAGTTGCATGTTATCTGTAAACTGTTATATCATTGACGCTAAATATACGATAGCTTATATAAAAACATTAAAAATATTAAAAAATAAACTATTCTATGAGTATTTAAATTTCTTTCTGTAATTACTATAATTATTGTATTTTTTATATTTAGTCTCATATTGATTCTTTTTAGAAAAAACAAGAAATTCTTCACAAAAAAACATTTTTTTAAATTATTATAAGCGATAATAGATATTATAAAACTTTTGTTATAAAAGTAACATTAAATTTGTTAAAAAATGATATTTTTCTAGTCATAATTTATTTATGAATAACGTAGCAATATACACAACAGTGTATCTAAGTACTACCTTTACTTCATTGTTATCCATGTATTTGTTCACGATTTCGTCACACTTAGAAGCCGTTGGAAGCTGTACATAAAATTGAGCTGCATTTTCTACACTAGAAATTGTCATGCGAAGCGTTTGGCCAGGTAAAAGATTTATGTCTACTGTTGGTACAGTGGACATTTCTGTGGTAAGTATATCTGTAACTAAAAGAATTGATTACACGAGGAAATATACATAATAATAATATAAAAGTATAAAGAAATATATAAAATCTATTATGTATATTATATACACACACAGTTTATTATAAAATACATATATTTATACTGTAAACTGATTTTAAAGCAATCTTTACCTTTGTCCGTTTTTGTAAAATCTTGTGGCGCAGAAATTGCAAGACATCTTTGTACTAAAGTGTCTGCCACACTTTGCCCTTTATGAAATAACGAAACTAAATATTGATTGTCTCTAAGATTATGAAAGACACACTCGTACTTGTCAGCATTAAAGCAATCATCCAATGCATTAATATCCACATCAGACCAACTTGAAAATTTAGAAGTATCGAGTGTAACGTCTTTCAAGGAACACTCTACTGCCATTTTAGGCAATTGCATAAATTTTTCTTTAACAGGATATAAATCAGATAGCGACACACTTGTGTAATTTCCAAAATCTACATAATGAACTATATAATTCTCTAGCGGATCTTTGTTCATAACTTCGGCTCGATAAAGAGCTCGATCTTCGGGAAATCTTGCTATGACTATTGAACCAATCTGAAAGAAAAAAATAAATTCACTCTTTTAGGATTTATCTCGATTTAAGAATTATACATTTTTTTGTTTTGTTATTCATTGTATTACACTCATTAAAAAAGTAATAAAATATGTAAAAAAAAGTACCTCAATATTTTCTTCTGAATGTTTTTTATCAGGATATGCCGCTTGAATTTCTTTCATCATTACTTTAAACTCTTTTTCTTTATTTAATAATTGACAATAGAACTTATTGGGATTTATAAACCATGAGACAGTTATATCATGTTTGAAGCCAGGCTCATAAGACTCTGTTCGCCATTTTGAATCAAAAGGAACGTAATTTGATTTTGCTTGCAAGCTTTTTGTTATTATTTCAAGTGCTTTCTGATTTGGTGCAATTTGTTTAGCTTTTGTTAAATCCATGTCTTCTGCCCAAAACTGTTCATTTATATAATTGCATGGTTTACCGTTTTCAACTACGTCATATATCAACACTTGATATATTCCATTTTCCTCAGCAATAAACTCTATCTCTAATCCTCTAATATTTCTTCCAATTTTTTCCATAAAACTCGCATTCTGTTCATTGCTGAATGTATTCGATGCTCCAAGCATCTTACAATGTATCGCTTGCATCGGTAAGTTCAGGAACTCTTCTCGAATGACTTTAAGCTTCGCGAAGTCAACTGACAATGTCTTGCCAGAATCGACAAATTTTACAGTTGCGTTATTCCTTTCCACAGATTTGATTATTGCTCTGCTCCATCTACAACATTCCGAATCCAGAGCAACACAACATTTATCGCATTGTATCTCAAAAGTTTGCATTATCTCTCCTCCATCCATGTAAATATTACGAATATCATTTTCCATCATTTTGATTAAATTCGAGTTGCATTGTAAATTAACGAAAAAGTTCGATGGATCATTTGCATGCGATACAACACATTTCTTCACACTGCCAAGAGCAATATCAAGTGAAGGAAATTGAACCACTGTAGTATTCAATAACACATTACTTTGCAGTTCTTTGTTAACATTATTTGTATCCCAGGACTCCTCAGTATTCAACTATAAATAATTTATTCATAAGCAACAGATAACACAGTATTAATTTTGTTATTTTTTTTAATTGTACCTGAACACTCGAAAAGTTCGTCGCATCTTCTCTAATTTTAAATTCGTTGTTACTATTGTTATACTCATTACCTATATTTAAACAAGATTTATTAAATAAAAAATTAATAGATTTATATATCATTAAAATTGTATTTTTAACAATACGTGTATAAATACCGTTAAATCTTTCATTTCTGTATTTATAAGACTTATTCTTCATAGCTGCTCCTTTGTCAGTCCAGTCTTTTGTGGTTTGTGGTTCATTCCATCTATCTCCACTGTTACGATTTTCTTCTCGACGAAAACCACGATTAAATCCTCTATCAGATTTACCATTACTTTTACCTGAAGAATCTGAATCTTTGTCACTATTGTTACGATTATGTCTGTATCCATAGTTACTGAATCTATTCTCATCAGTTCCTCGAGGAGGTCCTCTACCATCTCTGTTGAATGTATTTATTTCATTCCTATCACGTCTGTTATACGGTCTATTTTTACCAAATCTATTCTGGCCTTCGTCTCTAATAAATCGATCGTTTTGTGGCTTATCACGAGAGGAGTAAGTACTTCTTTCATATTTGTTATCGTGTTTTTTCTCCGAAGACCACTCATCTTTCCAATTATTTGATTTGTTGTCTTGAAAAGTATTGAAATCCGTAAATTTTTTCTTATTATATCTGTTTATATCCTCACTGAAAAAAAGTTGATCTGTAAAAACTTCTAATAAATAACATAAATTAAAAAAAAAAAAAGAAAAAATATTTTAACCCTTTGCACTATAAAGATTGTGATGCAAATTATGTATGTCGCTGTAGCGGCGCCAGTGGATCTGACTCGTCAACAGATACGTTCTGTTAAAATTTTATAAATTATTAATAATATATCATTCGATTTACCTATGAAAACCGTTTACTGGTATCATAGACTGTTGAATTTCTCCATTTTGAGACTTCGTAGGTGAATTTTCGTTTTTGTCACAAAATCCAGTATCATGCGAGTTCTCGGTAGTCTTGTCGCAAAATAAGTTATCCAATAGCTGAGAATGAATGCTTTTCGTTGATTCATCGAACAAATCAACTAATAGACCTTCGGGTTGGGCAGCAACTACTTTCATATAAACATGTTTTTCGAGCACTAATCTTTC
The DNA here is from genome assembly GCA_014825455.1 of Pseudomyrmex pallidus. Classification (NCBI taxonomy): domain Eukaryota; kingdom Metazoa; phylum Arthropoda; class Insecta; order Hymenoptera; family Formicidae; genus Pseudomyrmex; species Pseudomyrmex pallidus. The sequence goes on from QVNV01003743.1 coordinate 55,024, forward strand.
AAAATGATTAGTGACATCTGAATCCGCAGCAAGCGTCTCGTAGCCGTTCAATGCGCATTTTATAGCTTGTGCCGGCAATTTCATTAAATCTGGATGAATTGTGCGAAGAGACATTACAGATAATTCCTCTTCGTTCCCGTAATCAACGTAAAACACTTTGATGTTGTTTCCATCGATGTTAATGATCTCTGCGCGATACCTGGAATACACACAAGATGCGCAACAATTATTATTAATTCACAGAAAAGCAACATTATTACTAGATTAATGTAGTGTTGATTAGATAAATTAGTATGACCTACCACTGTGATTTGTACAAAGCAGCACAAGGTAATCCCACTTTTAGTGTACGTAAAGGAGATGCAGTTTTGACATATTTGTGCAAAGCTTCTGATATCGAGTCTAGCGATTGCAAACCAGATTGTAGCTGAACAAAGAATTTTTTACACGATTCTATGTAAGGAACAGATACTATCTCATATGTATCCTTCATCAGTTGTGGTAAATGTAAGTAAGTAAAACTTGGTGATATTGTTTGGTGATTTGGTTTTGGAAATGCTTTTTTCAGTATATCCTTTACATTAACACCATTGTCATACAGATCACCATACTGAATCAAAGGCGGACCTTCTGGTGGACGAACATGGAGAACAAGTAATTTTCTGCTTACAAGTTGTTTAAAATATTCTTTCAGCTCTGGTGTAACATGTAATTCATTTAGACCGCTTAATGCAAACCTAATTGACAGTACTTTGGGATTAATATATTCAGGTGGCAATTGGAAGATGTCTGAGTACGATAAAATTGCTGTATGACCGAAATCAACGTAATACAGTTTACATTTATCCTCCATCACAGACATTACAACCGCGCGACATAGCACATTACCGTCCGAATAAACTCCCAAACAAACTGATCCGGGCAATGGCGGTTCCACTAGCGGTTTTTTCGGATGTCTTTGTATATCATCCATAAGTTGTTGCAGTGTAGCAACAGTGCTTTTAACTTGTACGGAAAACTTTTGCGGACCGTCTTCTACATGCGACACGCGCACTTCATATTTTGTGTCCACATTTAATACACGAGATTTGAATACAAGTGCTTCTTGCGGTTCAGTATATTTCTGGTAATTTACACCAGAAGTTTTGTGAGTTAATGCTTGCGCATTGATATTGTGATTTATATTTTGAGTTTGCATCATTGGAATCATTGTATTCATATTGCCTTTTGCCGGAACTGCGTTTCGTTGTTGATACGCCATTTGAGGCTGCTGAGACGCTTGGAAAGGAGGTTGCAGAGCTACTCTAGGTTGCAATCCATGTTGCATACTAAAACAATAAAACACATTTCCATGTTGTATTAGGTTGATACAACATGAAAAAAAAGTATATTTAAAAATTTATAGTTTAAAATTTAAGAAAAGAAACAAAACAAATATATTATACCTGAACATGTCTTGCATGGTAGCTGGTAAAGCCATGTTGTCATTTACTAATACTTTACTGAAGTCTTCGTTATTAAACCATAACTGTATTAGGTAACAATTATTTACCGAATAAATTGAGATTTTATATTCATTGTAACACAAATAGCTCTTGATAGTATTAATAATTTCATTGTCCCAAATACCATTCTTAGGTAAGACGTTACTTAATATAAAATCTGTTGCCATAGGCGGTATAGCTTTCAGATGTTCAGATCCAGGTATACCACTCAAAAGATGAACTTCATGTGGTAGTACCACCTCTGTATTGCCATAGTCAATAAAGTATACAAGTATCATTCCATCAGAATGTATATCATGTATTGTTGCCCGATAGTAACCCTCATTTTGAAATTTAGCACAGCATAATTCGCCTACAATTGATTTAGTAACTTTGAGAGGACAACCATATCCTTGATTGAAGTGCGGCAACAGAGAATTTATTAGACGTTCTACTTCGCCAGCAGTACGCTTGTCTGTCTGGCCCCATATCTTCAAGAATATGTTGTTGGACTCAATATGCGTAACAAATAGAAAAGCTTCAGAAGGAGTCTGCATTTTGACAAACTCACTGTAGTGTTCTTGTATGTTTTTTTTTCTCTTTTTTCACACTGTCCTTCAGATGTTATTCAATATCTGTAACATACGACAGACATATTTTACTTATGTTGATGGAGACATACTTTCTCCATTTTCTAGTCCATCCCAATAAAATTTGATTATATATATCGCCCGATATCAATTATGCAAATGCACTTTCTTTTAACCAAACAAATGTTCATATATTTCTAGTCTAAACTGAACGGGCAAGCTTCGAATCGTGAACAAGTCACCGAAAATGTCGCACCCTTTTCTTTTTAACTTGTAAAACAACACAATCTTCTCCTACTATAGAGATGACTTCTATATAGAAGTTAGATGTGCGACATGTACACCAAGGTACAATAAAACCTTCCAGTGAGAGGGCGCATAGTTTCCCCCTAACCTCGTCGTATTTTTTTTCCTTCAACTATCGGAGATCATCTGTAATCTAAACAGGCTGTTTCAAAATTTGTCTTTACGTTATTTAACTGGTTCCGAAAATGTTAATTAGCAGTCTGAAAATCTATATGACATAAATTATAGATTTTTAATACTGATATAGGAATTCAGTCATTATAGCAAGTGTTGTTGCATTTTGTGTGTAGGAGTCATTAAATCAAGAATCGCAATAATGATCAAGTGGAACCTAGTCTAGGCATTGTACATACAACTGACGTAGCATAAAAATTCTAGAACTAGATCAATGCAATTAGTGTGAAAGTTTTGCAACACAAAAGACTGCAAAAAAACATGAAGGAAAAGAATCTCGGCACCCTACTCTCCCTTGAGTTTTATTGCGTCATGTATACTTTTCAAAAAGCGTTTCTAACTCTCATAATTTGTGACACATTTTGTCACCGGTAACTCAGGGCAGACTTTCATGATCAAAATATTTTTCATAGCATATTGTATAAACTACATAATTCTTGAATTTAACCGTTTATTCATTTTATGATGTGACTCGGCAATGACCTACAAGATATAACAATTTTTTCTCGACGATCGTATATATAAATGATTTTAAAAGTATAAAAACATCTCATAAACTACTTAAATTACATTTACTTTAAACGAAAATAAATGATTAAAAAAGATACCAACACGAATAACGATAAAACGTGAAAACTAGAACATGACATAAAAAAAAAAAAAGAGAAAAAAAGTATTCTCAGAAAAAGCATAACGAATTCTGCTGATACCGTAAGTTATGGTGGCTCGCGATAGCGCAAACAAAGGACTAAAGGACTTGCTTGAAGTTAATTAATACAAATACGTCCTATTTCATGGTATTTCTGCAAGTAGCTTTATTCAATGAAATTTCTTTCTGTTTTTTCTTGCCATCGATCTATCTACATTAAAAACATTACATATATATGCGGCGATGCGGTAACACAAGAACTGTTTACGAACAGAACTACACATAACACAATGTAAACAAATTGAATTGTTTGAGGTAGCACTTACTTGGAATTCTGATACAATTTTTCTTTCTCGATACTTTCTGTCTCCTAATCAACTAATGTTAATTAACAAACATTTGATATCAAGTTTCTTTATTACGTACACGTGCAAAAGTCACGCTGCTACCACCATTCTAGACGAAATATATGCCGCCAAATGCCGTTCTTCTACCGTCAACAGTGTATATATAACGGCCACTTCCATAATGCGCATTTAGTACGTCACAGATCACGTGATCAATCCGAACAGGTCCGTAGTTGCTGCTTAAGACTCAACATTTATTTTGTTATATAAAATAAATTTTCTCACATTTCTTTGACTGTTTTATATTATTAGGTTTTACGTTCTTTTGTACATTTTTATGTGTGTCTCATTTTTTATTAGTACACATCTCTTATCTAAAAAGCAATAGAAATATTGTTATAAATTGTTTATCTATTTGCGTTATGTGTCTGTGCATTTGTTTTTGTTTTCAAGAATACACTCCGTAAATTATTGAAGAAAAATCTTTTATTTATACGTGTAATACAAGAAAACGATATAATTCAAGAATTCTAAACATTATATAGATTACAGTTTATTCAAAACTAGCATTTACTACTTATTAAGTATTGCACTTGATCTCTTCTCACAAGAATAAATTTTTTTCTTTCATTATAATTCTTTTTTTTCCAATCGCCGTTCTAAGGCATGAACACATTTTTATCAGAAATTTGTAATGTTTAAGGAGACTGTAATGTTTCTTAATTTATATAACTTATAGTATATTTATTATAATTACATATTGCTACAATATGACGCTAAAGTTAAACTTTTAAGTACATTATGTCTCAACAATTTTATGTGTATATATATACTATAAATTATAGAGATTTATATATTCGCAAAATAATATGCTTTTAATGACAATTTAACTAATAAACATTGGTTCAAAATTATAATTAAATAATATATATATATATATGTACATTTATATCTATATACATATAAATGTATATACACACACATATATATACACATACATATAAATGTACGTATGTATAAAAGCAGAAAAAGAATGTGTTTACTGAAGATAACTATTTAACACTCAATAAACTTAGTATACATAAATTTTCGATTATGCTTGTAATTGAGCAATGTAGTTTGCTAGATTAATAGTTTGTACATTATATTCTACTATAGCAAACATAATATGCAAACATAAAATAGAGAGAAAAAAGTTTTGCGTAATATATTACTCTTATTGAGCTGAATGATAATATATATAAAGAGTTCGAAAATGAACTGGAGATTCACAAGCACGATTATCACTCTCGTACGTGTATTTCATATTTTTAACTATAAAGAAAGAACGGAAAAATCCGCAATCGTTGCATTCTCCGTATCTTCGTCAAGTTCGGTATCACTATTTAAGGATAAATGTTCTCTTAGTACTAGAGAACGCATTTGTTCTAACACCTGATGCAAGGATTCTGATCTCTGATCTATTCTGTCATTCAGTGGCGTAGCGTCACCACTTGCGGTCCCACCAGCGGGAGTTTGCGGTGTGTTGCTAGGTGGTATGGGAGTATTTGTGCCATCTCCTGTACCTGTAAACACAATAGTGTATTTGGCAAAAGAGACTCAATCAAAATGTGTTTAATTATATTCATAATTAAGAGCACTTATGATAATTTTATTTGTGTGAACTTTAATTTATTATATCAATCTTTTTTTTTATACCCATGCTATCACTTGCAGGACTAGCTGGCCGCTCTGCACCCCTTATTTCTCTAACGATCTCCTCGTCCTGCACGTTAAGTCTTAATCCGGCAACTCCTTTTCTTGGAACGTTATATAGATCTCTCTTAATTCTCCTTCTCCTAGAAGGATCATTTCTGCGCAACTGAAGCATCGAGCCAAAATCGGCGATGTAAAGGAATCCTGCAATAAGCAGCTCGCAAGTCCTTTTGCCCTGCTTATATGCAGTTTCTAATTCGATACTCGTACGTTGATCATATTGCCACCAACCTGGAAAGAATCAGTTTGAAAGCCATATATCATTTATTATCTCACACAGAGAAAGAAATAAACATTGTGAATTTTATGTGAAAGTAAAAAATGTTATTGAAAATTGCACACAGTTGGGAAAATGTAAAAAGAAACATATATCTTTTAGTTACATAACACAGTTTTATTATGAAAATGTTACTTCTTTTATATATTAAATCTTATTGTTAAACTTATACATCATATATTATATCCAAGTTTTTTATGTATAGACTGTTGACAGTAGACTTATAATATAATAAAATTTAACAGTATATACACTTTTTAAATGCAAATATGTTTATGGAATGCTTTATTGTAATAGTTGTACTCTAACGTACAATTTTAATATATATTTAATCGTGCAAATATAGTTTCTTTACATCCGTCAAATATAAATTTAGAATTGAATCTTTTGTCTTAAAATTCAACAAGTTATTTATTTTTTACTTTTCATTGTAAATACATTATCGTACACCCGAAACACCCTTGCAAGGTGCATCTTTTCTATCACGTTTGATATTACGTTTGTAACGTGGATTGTACTTTCTATACTGGCATTTGTTTTCAAAGTCAATTACATAAAGCATGCCACAGATTAAAAGTTCACACTGTGTTTCCCCTAGTTTGTAAATAGTCTCCAGATCATTGCTTGTCCTTGGATCATATTTCCACCAACCTAGGAAGGGGTTAGGATATCAACTTATGCATGTGTGCGCACCTGTACTCATTTTAATCTCAAAAAAGAAATATTTCACAAATGTGTCCTCTGAATAAAAGTAGTAAACTTTAAAAAAAAATGTGATTGTTCAAGTGAAACTAATAATTAATATCTTACCATTTCGTCCTTCGTAAAACCACTGATATTCTTCCTCTGGATGATCTGACTCCTTCTGAGGCTCTTCAATCTCTACCAGCTGGGGTCTTTCGAGAAAATCTGGTGGAATCTCATGACGACACATAGGACATCTTTTACTTTGATTAGCAACACCTTTTACACACAGATAACAATATATATGGTTGCATGGTAATTTTGCAGGATGAATGCAAGGCTGCAGACACACTGCACATTCTGGCAAAATAGTAGAATCTAGAATAAATCACAAAAATGTTTAATGTAATCACATATATAAATTTAAGAGCAAATAACGATTTAAATTTGCAAAATTTGCTAGATCATTTTTTTCGAGTAAATATTCTCAAAAAGCCTTGTAACCCAATTAGAATGCATATTACAATATAACATAAAAATTTTATATACAAATTTGTAAAATTTACTCTACGTAATGATCAATTAATCGTTTTCAATTGCTTACCTTCTTTTTCTTCTGTGTCTTTCTCCTTAATACTTCCGGATTTTTCCGGCACGTTGCTCTTCGCTTGTGCCATCGCACACGACAGAGATAAGCTTAGAACTGCATCAACGTAACTGATTCAGACTCTTTAAATTCGTCCCTTTGAGTTCTATCTATCTTGTAAACAGCAGCATGTGTCCTGTCGCCATTCGCGATTCGCAATCGACGGCCATGTTGCTTGTTTATGGCGTGTCCGGGATTCTCAACTTTGCTTTTATCATACTATAAGAAGAAAGGTTTATTATTCCCGAGATGCGCAGTGTTTGACCAATCAAAGTTGCCTGAAGTATGAAAAGCTTGAAGAGCAACTATTTTCATAATGTGCAAAAAATTAGAGTTACATGTTGTTAAACGATCTGTAAAGGCCCGTGAAAATTTCAAACTAAGAAATATATAAGGCCAATACGAGCCGTTTCCAAGGTGTTGTGCAGAAAC